>CAEGAD010003507.1:0-61278 GCA_903067055.1 Poeciliopsis paucimaculata
TCCCAGGCCTCTGGTAGAGGACCCGAGCTCAGAGGATAAGAACCACCCGCGGTGGGTGAGAAGGGAATTTTTTTTTTTAATATATATATATATATATATAAAACTCAAAATGCAAATTAAATGCTCAAATGTTCAACATATATGTAAACTATTAAACAAAATTCAACTTGATTTATATTTGGAGTTAATTTTATGCTGACGTTGCGTAGTGACAAATCTGTGTGTGTCTGTCTGGGCTTTTGTTATCATTTTTGGTGTTGGACTCCATCTGTTGGCCATAACCTGACCCAATTTTGTGGTTACAGAATAACATGGGAGCAGATGGAGAAATCAGAGACCACATCCCACACAAACACAAGAACAGCTAGATTTACATTATTCACTACTGCCCAGAAAGTATTAATTCATTTGGTTTTTCCAGTTTATCTATTATGTATTGTGCCATCAAACCGCACAATACATATAAGGTATATATACATCCTTCCGTTTTCTATACGTGCTTAATATATGAACACAGAAAATATGTAAAACATGGCTTGTGACAAGTGCTACTATAAAATAACAATCTATGATAGTAAAATGAGGCAACGCAGCTCCATGATATGATAACTGAAAGGGGAAACATCTTTTGTCTCACTTAATTCGTTTTTGTTTCCAGCTTGTTATTTTACAGCACTAACAATTAGCTAAGATGTTGCTTAAGAAGTTGTGAGTTGACATTAATAGTGCAACAGGCAGTCTCCATTGCAAGTTGGCATATGCTACTTTCTATTACACGGCATGCATAAAAAGATGTTTTGTGACAGGGCTGGGTCAAGGATGTGACGGTTGAGTGCTCTGTCTAAGTGGCGGGTCTAAGCAGCAGGAGGTTGTGTGTTGTCCTGTGAGATGGAAGGTATGAAGAACGGGAGGAAAAACGTAATGAAGAGCAACTGAGCACTGACAGAATAAAACATAAGGGATGGCAGAGCAGCTACCTAAACTACAGATATGTCTATGTCAGAGCTGCAAGCTTGACATGAAAAAGATTGGGCAATGTGATTCCTTTTATATTTAATGGTGTTCAAGGAAATGGAATGTAGGACACAGGAAATGAGAGGTATGGTATTTTTATGGAAGCGCCTAAAAATGTGAGAGTCAAGACAAAGAAAAATGTATCCACTTCTTGGTTTCAGAAGAGGGTAAAACCAAAACTCTACTACCTCATTAGGCTGTATGGGACTCATTAGTGTCCAATATTTCATTTTGCTACAGTTGTGGCAGTTTAAATCAGTGGAGGAAATAAAAATGTGGTATAAAAATTATAAATGTTAGCTTTTTTCATTCCAAAAATGTCCATCATCACAGATTCTTTTCATAATAAATTGTAACATTGGAGAAACTCCAAAGAACAAAGTTCTTTTACAAATGCATTTTTTTATTTTTTATTTTGCATTTGTAAATACACAAAACAGAAGCAAGGGGCCAAAAATTTAAAAAATAAAAATAAAAAAAGAAACATCTTTTTTCACCACACACAGATGGAACTAGAAGTGCTTGGAGGAAAACACAAGTTGTTTCAATGACTAACTTTCTCTCCTGATAATCAATTTTACAACACATTCAGAGATTAATGAGGTACAATATTCACAAGGTGTGTGCATTAATACTGCTTTCGGGCACAAATGCATACAAACTGCCATGGAAATGTGCAAGAGTCAGTCAGCATGGTCAGAGGACAGTCGTTGGAACGAGTTTCACAGCGCAATCGATTGTTCCTGAGCTTTACATATGCTGGTTAAAATATTATTTTGCATTTACCTAAAATATAAATTCTATTTAACAAACACTCACCACGTCAATAATCTGTAGCAATGTCAGGCCAAGTTCCACAAGAATAGGAGCAGAGTCGTTTTGGACTGGTCTCTCCAGACGGTTGTAGTTTAGCATCAGTTCATGGTACAGTTTCCTCTGGTACACTCCGCAGTGACAAGCTGGAAACCAATTTAGAAAAGAAAACTATTAGAAGGTAAAGGGTACTAGTGATTTATAGTGCAAAACAAGCACCAAGATGAAAAACACCAACACAAATCTTACAATAGTTACTTGTCATGTTTTATTAATTCAAACAAACACTAAAGATGTCTGCTGCATTAAAAACCCTTGTTTAAAACTAGGGTCTCTTTACAAAGAAAGCTGATCACACATAACCAGCAGCCCAAATGAAAAGCATATAAACCCAAATAGAGCAGAGGTGACAACCACGGAGAGTTGGATAACAACTGCAAAGAGGCAAAACATAAATGTCAATGTTCATGTCTCGTTATCCACATTATTTATAAAAATATCAAACTTATTGATTTACTGTATGTAATCCAATCTGCCTGCTTGTTTGTATTTCTTGTATTGTTTCTGCAAAACTAGCCCTCAAAAGAAGAACAAATTAAATCAAAGTAAGCATATTGCAATGAGCCCATTATAAACTCACTAAACTTTAATTTGCTAGTTGTAGTTTCACTGAATCTCCCTTGTATTCATCAGATCTCAAAGAGTGTTTTTCACAAAACAACCCATGTACCTGTATCAGGAATGAACGTTACACTGTCTTCTCTTTGTAAAGCAAACTCAGTTATTCATGAATGAGCATAAATTCTCTTTGGCACCGTGTTGCTTAAATTGCTTGCATATTTTCAGAAGACCGTTTAAAAACCTCAAAGCAACCATAACATTTTTAAAGGAATAATGGAATCCGGATGCCATAACACAAACTTATACACTTAGAAACCTTACAATATCTCCAGAGGTCACACAAAATAGTTTTTAACTTTTCACATAATTTGGTCCAAATATTTGAAGCAACTTGAATTTTTGCACAGGGATTGAATGAAAAGGCAACGGTAACGGCACTTGCTGGACTCTAGTGTCCAGCAAGTGACATTTAGTGGTCATTGCAGTAGATTAGACCATGGCAAACTGTAGTCTGCTGGATTAATTTCAATTTATGGAGGCCAGGTTTCTTCTCTCCTCTTCATTTTGATTGGCCCTCTTACATTACCACATCCATCCTAGGATGCTCTGTCGACCCAGAGACATGCATTAGTCTCCCACTACTTGTGCATAAACCTGTTGGTGAACAGTGTCAGACTGCTGCAACCTCGCTGCACAAAGCACTGTTACTTTATAACCATCACTACTCCTGACAAACTTTATATCGCTGCTGTTATTCGCAGGGATATAAACCGTGCTATTTGAATCTTTTGTTCACATCTTGTAAATAGCTTGTTATTTTTGACATGTCTTTTAATTTAAATATGCTATTTTCTATAACAGCTGTTAATTTGCTGTTAATATTCCCTTATTTTTTTAAGTTGTTAACCTCTGAGTGAATATCCACTCTTATGCATATCTTTAACTTGCTGCTAGCTCATGTTAATTTCTCCATGGATCTTTTTATTCTATTTTTCTATTCTATGTAATAGTATTGTCTCTGCTTTTACATCAAGACATTCCAACTGGGAAAAAGACATTGCCTTTAAAGAGAAATCCCATAAAATTGAAATAAAGTTACTTTGATAATGATCCACTGCAGGACTGCTCTCAGGAGAACATTCATTTATCTTCTTAAAATTTTCAGCCCTCAGACTCACATTTTAGCTGCGAATCAAATGGTCTCAGCCCTCATCTTCCCACTGACCTCCTATCCAAATTAGCTCTTGTCCCAACATATTTTACCAATTACCAAGTGACAACCAATATATCTGTGTGGCCACAAAACTGTGTGGCTGGCTTGTCAGTTAATGAAGCAAAAGTAAAGAAAGATGCCTCGCTGCGCATTCGTGTGCAAAGGTTTTGGCAAGTGTCAGACTGAGTATCCCTAAATCTGGGTTTGAAAGGAAATCTGCATAATAGAAGAGCATGTAAGCCAACAGAATTATGGAGAAGCACTGGAGTGGAGTGAACCAAGAAAAGACGTTCTGAGTAGCAGACAGTCCTGACAGAGTGCAGTGGCAAAAAAATACATCTGAGTGGCAGGCAACATATACTGTATAGTCTTAAAGTACAAAATGGAATAATTATTCAATTCTGTATTTTTTTTTCTCCGGATTATCAAATTAAGGGAAATTGGTTTTGTATTTTTTTTTTCTTATTAAGTGCAAATACTGAGTTGCTGCTACAACAGAGTGATACATGGCAAGGTATACCTTTGCAAATTACACCAAATAATTAGTGCAGGTTTTGGAAAAATGTAAATTGTGCACATTATTTCACTCCTAAAAACACCAAAACCATCAAAAACATTTGTAGTAGAAACATTAAACAGGGGCAGACATGCTGTTCAAAAAGCAAAAAAGTGTTTTCCATGGACGCTCTGATCATTTTATGTAACAAGATTCCTTTTTATGGGTTTATTCAATGGGAATTTTAGTTGTGCCTTTCACTAAACGATACAATTGCTCACCTGCAAAGGTTTAATGCTTGTTTTCAGGACACATTGCTTCTTCACGTTGCAACGCTAGGCATGATGTTGAGATTGAGAGGGAATGCGAGATCCCAGTGTTCGTTATTCAACCACAATAGCTGTGCATCATTAACGCCGGTAGCAAGCATCTGGAAGCAAGCTGCTTCTAAATCCCACCATTTAACTCTTCCTTTTTCAAAATGAGGCTTAAGACGCCACATCCACTTCACACACCCACTTTCCTGACAACAACTAGAAAGTTTACCACAGGGCTGCTAAGGAGGATGTGTCAGCTAGATTGGATTTATTTTGCATTTAAAAATATTTCAAAATCACAGGATTTTGAGAGAAATCTAAAATACATTCCTCACAATGAACACATGGCTTGTCTGATGTTAAAAGCAGAACCTTGAGATGTTGTAGGAGAATGGCAGGTATCTTCAGTGCAACTATACTGCAAGTAAAACAAAGAAATACATTTAGTTTGAGTCTTTCACTCTTCATGGTACATCCTGCCTTCAAAATAATTATTTGCACTTTTGGCATTCCTGCTGTTCCCATTCTGTTTGTCACAATGACAATCACGGTTGTTTTCTTTCTTACCTGTTCTTCTTTTCACATAGCCTTAATGCACTGTCAGTGTTTGTTTCTAAAGAAAAAAACAAACAAACTGAAATCTAGTGTATCACATCTGAAAACCCTGCTGTAGTTTTAGAAACTGGCAGGCAATTTTACCAAACAGTAACAAGGAATAGTACCTGAATTAAAACTCCACATGTAAACTGTGGAGCAATGTTTTTTAGCTTCACAAATTTGTTTTATTTTTTCGCTATTACAGTCAATAAATGAGCTTTCAAAACTGGATTTAGGCTGAATGCTTTATGAGAGAAAGAAACTATGCTAAATTATGCATTTTGAGGAAGTAGCTGTCATCTGAATTTCTTGTCACAAGAGCCAGATGACAGGGAGGGTATCTGATGTATCTCTATGTTACCACCAGACATAATAATAATGCAACAAATCCATCTGTACTGGAACATATGTTTTGGTCTGGCCCAAAACTTAAAATGCTAGATCATCATCAAATGGCCAGAGCATGTCTTTGTGTGTTTTTGAAACATTTCATTATTTGATGTGTGACAGTTGTTCATAGCTGCAATGAACACAGACATGCCATAGTCGACTTTTAAAATGCAAGAACCACTTCTTGGCTGATTCTAAATGGACTGGCTTTTTAGATTTTGCTCTAGCATCCTCATGTCATGCAAACATGAGATGTTTTCATAACCTTGGAGTTTCATACTGAAAAGACCCCATTAAAGATCTTTGTGATGAGACAGTTATTGTACACATGTGATGTAAAATAATACGTATATATTTATTTCTTCTTGGCCACAAAGCCTCTCATGACAACCCATTATGTTCTATTCTTCTTGACCTGCTACAAAGCATTCCCCAGGCCCATTCACATTCTAAGTAGTCATCTGTCTTCTGTGACTCTGTTTGACTCATATGCTCTGCTACTGTTTAGATTCCCGACTATTTTTTTTGCTGTTTTCTTATACATTTAGCATCCTTCAGTGTTCTTTACTTAGCATATCACTAGCTCCAAACCAAGGTGAGCAACCTCCAGATATAGCATGAGAAAGCAGCACTGTTTGCTGTTTCAGAGTGACATGTGGCAGACCGAGTTCCTGCTGAGAGAGGAATGAATGGGGCAAAACCCCCCATTGCAGAATCACATTTTGATTCAGAGAAAACAAACAGCCTGTCTAACCAGAGAGAATCACTAGTCGCAACTCTATCTTAGGTATTTCTGGTGCTCCAAGCTGATAGGTAAAAAAAAAAAAATACTATAATTTCATCATCTTTTCCTCTCAAAATTAAGCCATCATACGAATTCAATACAGTGATATTGTATGATATCACAATATCATACAAACAATATTATTAGGAAAAAATCACATTACCCAAAGTGCTTCAGGCATCAAGCGAAGAAAATGCTAAATCAGTGACCGAATTGAAATGCCTTCCCATTGTGACTCTATAAGTGTTGTGAACTCAGTGGATAGGTGTTGCTACACTGAACTGGATCAACACCAGTATGATGAGCTTGATTTGCTCACACTTTTCAAGACTATACCCTTTCTTCACGAGATGCATTTTGGAAAAGCTTTTACATTAACATGGGACAGCTGTAAAAAAAAAAAAAAAAAAAAAAAAAAAAAATATAAAAAATTTAAAACCCTTAAGAAAAAAAAAAAAATTTTTTAAAAAAATTATTTTTAACCCAATTTTGACAAAAAAGCATAAAGCTTTCAATGGCCGGGAGGGAACTCCAACAGCTTGTAGCTTCAAGCAAAAAGAAAAGAAAAAAAAAAAAAAAAAGAAAGCAGCCACTTCATACCAGTAAGCCAAAGACGGACTTGTGTAGAGTGAATATTTAATGGATCCCAAGAGCAACTGAAAAACAATCTGTGGTCAGAAGGACATTAACTGAATGTCTGACAAGGATAATTAAAATTCCAGTCTGACAATTGCAGACTGACAGTCCAGTTTTATCTGTCGCTTGAAAGTTACATTATTTGATCTGACAAAACAAAAAGAAAAAGGCTGGGATGTTTAAGCTAAGTTTTTCATTGGATTATTACTACATAATCTTTAATGCTACTTCTTTCGAGATGTGCACAAAGAAAGTCTGTGGAGCAGCCTTTTGAAGACATTCTATTCCATTTCAGGACAGTCAAAATTAAAGGTTCTGCTTGGGGGGAATCCCCTTCTACAAAGACAGGCTGAATATTGATCAGCCTCAGGCAATCTGCACATAGAGGACACTTGGTCAAGTTTTAACACTGAATTAAAGCATAGCATTTTGTGAAATGTGTTTGAAAAATCAATGTCAGTCCAGAATATGAGAGGGAGCACAATTATGCATTTCAATTTTTTGACTTCTTGATCCCATTTAGACTCCCAATTTATGCTAAAATATTTAATTACAGCTTGAGCAAACTCCCCAACACTTTCAAGTCATGTAAATAACTCCAGAGGGTTCATTGCCTAACAATATCTTTAGTTGTGCATTTCTCTGAAGCTGATGAGAACTATTACACACTGCAATTAATAATCAGCAAACATGGACGATTATCCAAATCACATTAGGTAGACAATCTTAGCTTTGTCTCGATTACAAAGACAGTGCTTGTACGTTCACTGTCTTGTGAAATGCTTGAAATAGTTACAAATGTACTTAGTAGGAGTTTCCTGATCAACATTGTGGATAGGTGTTTTTCTGAGTTGTATGCCCAGGCCCCAGGACCACTGAACGATACAGAGGGTATCCTAACTGCATCATTTTGAAGATAGCATTAAATCTTTCTGAACGATAATCTCTCTAAGAACAAAGTCTCTCTTTTTTGTTGAATTTACTGACATGTCATTCTAAATACCCACTAATACTACCAGGGGACTTTTTCCAGGAGTCATTGGGCAAGAGGTGAGGTACAGCCTGGACAGGTCGCCAGTCCATCGTAGGGCAGCACAGGGACCCTACCCTAACCCAGTGGCAGGTCTAGACCAGATTTACAGGGGTGAAACAAATACATCCAAAAAAAAACCCCAGCAAAAGCAAAGCAATATTTCATTGTTTAATACAGCATATTAAGTGAGCCAAAAAACCACCCCACCGCCGTTAGTCATTCAAAATCACTACCAAAGGTCAAAATGTCAAGAAGAGAACTGACCACAAAACTCTGATCCACACATCTCTACTTCATTTGATCTGATTTTGATTTCGTATGAGCACGTAAACCAAAACAGCAAAACTTTTTGAGGTGTTATATTCCACTTTTATTGAAGTGTTTTATAGTTAGTTTTTCTCAGTATTCAAACGGAATAAAACAGCATGCAAGCAACATTTAAAAGCTCGTATTTCATTTTCACCTAAAAGCCAGACTGTCACTTTTGTGTCAAACATGTTAGATTCCTTGCAGTTTTTTGCGATGCTGCGTCTAATGACCTAACTGGACTGCATCAAGAACAGGCCTTAGAAATGTCTAAATAATTGCGTCCTCCCCATCACCTCAACAACCTTCATTGTCCTTATTTTCAATTGTTTTTTTTTTAATTATTATTATTTCAAGTTATACAAGACACACCAAAACATTCAGTGTCTTATAATGCTCAGTTTTGTGTGTGGATGTATATGGACTGTTAATGTCTAGTTAACAATTTGCTACTGCCTGTGCAATGACAATAAAGCTCGTTTTATCATGCAGCCTGTGGTAAAGCATTTTGAATCTGATCAAACAGAGTCTGAAGCTGCAGATTAAAACGACAGACCTCATGAACTCTAAGCACCTGCGGGACGTCCTCCATATTGGGAGGCAGATGTTGCGGGGAAACAAGGGAGACTCACTGCTTTTTAAGCACACTGATCCATAAACTTAATATATGACGTCTGTTTCTCAACAATTAAGCCGTGGAAGCCTATAGAATGAAATTCAACGAGGAACGACGAAGAAAAATGAAAACAATGCAAAGAGTAATCTATGTAGGAATTACTTTCTGACTGAAAAACAATGATAAAACCATCCAAAAGAAAAAAAAAAAAAAAAGAAAAAAAAAAAAAAAAAAAACCCACAGGATACCCCTTGGGTACAGGTCTCTGTCATGCCAGATGTGGCCACATCTGGCATAAGCGACAGCAGCTCTCACCTCTCATCGCCTCCCAGGAGAAACAGCAGGCAAACACGAGCATTTTAACAAATAGGAGCCAGTGACCCACCTTGATAGTAAAACGTCGCCCACAGGTAAACTCCAACCAATACAGGTCCGTTGCTTTTCCGGAGCTCCATCGCAGCTTGCGGTCGGAAGTCCGCTCCTTCCCCCTGAAGCCCACTGGGAATGCCAAACTTGCTGGTCGCTGCTCTCCCTCCGCTCGGCTCGGGTCTCGGTCCTCCTCGTCGGACGCTCGGGGCAGACGCGGACACGCTGGCACGTCCACACGCAGGGACGTCTGTGTACCTCGTTGTTCGGGTCGACTGTCACTTCAAAAGTCACTTTGAATCCAGCTGCCCTCTCTCTCCCCCTTCTCTCTTCCTGCGCTCTGGTTTTAGTTATTTATTTATTTTTACATGTCAGATAATTTCCGAGCCGAGCCAAAATCCCGCAAACTTCCTCGGGTTTGTCACCTCCGGTCACGAAAGTCTCGTTTATGCAGGGTGACTTTCAGAGCTGCTGCTGAAGCTGCATAATTTTAATAGCTCTCTATCAGAGGGGCAAGCCACGCCCCTTCAGTCTAACTCACCTTGAAACTTTTTTTTTCTTTTTTTCTTTTTACTCACGCTCCAGATTTATTGTAAGACCAGGAAGAATTGAACTGTTTTATGTTGCCGATCTGATATTTTATGTTTTTAACACAAATGAGAGGAATATATATATATATATATATATATATTTTAAAAAAAAAAAAAAAAAAAAAAAAAGCACACTTACATTTTAGTAGCCTTGTAGTCTTGCCCACTTGCAACATCAATTACTTTTTTTTTTTCTTCTTGGAAATTGCAGTTGTGTGACCCAATGTAGCGCAATGACAAGTAATGCAATGACTGTCTAGAAAACAGTGGAAAAGACTTAACAGTTGTCTCATAAAAATGTACATTAAATATAACATCGATCGAAACTTTTGCTTGTAACTTTGCAGAACCTCCCTTCATAGAAATGTCAAGTCTTTGAAGCGACTTATTATTATAGGGAAAACGGATTATATCACATAGTCAGCTTAAGTCATTCGGCCAACTGTGACTTAAGTTTACTATAAAACCTCTTTGGTTTTATAGTAAACTAACAACTCGGAGTGTTTCAGCAGCTACAACTCGCTGCACTTTCCACCCGCAGAAGGCTCTTACTTTCTGTCTAATTGTGTTTTGTTCAGCTGTCTTCTTGAAAAAACATTATATTGTGTTGCCACAAAACAACTTTGCTCACCTGTACTGAGAACACTGGCAGAAGAGCTCTGTCTCAGCTTTCAAAGGTTACCCAGTTGATATGGCATCCGTTAACAAGGCGTTCTCCTGTTTGTCTCTGAAAATACATATTTACTTATTAAAGAGTAGAGTAGTAATCTGATGTATATTAGGATCTTAGGTTGTTTTGTAGTTTGATTTGATTACAGTTTTATTTTGTGTTAGTTTTTTTTTTATATTTTTTTTATTTTGGTTAGTCCAAATAAAAATTAGACTGACTAATTCTTTAGGTCAGTCCTTTCTTATTGACTCTACTTTTTTATGTTTACTTATTGTCCTTGCTCCTGTGATGCCTTTGTTGTGTAGACAATGTTGGAAAAATTAGTGGTCATATTTCATACATCAGGTTTCTTACTCGCAGATTATTTCCCAATTTATACAAACTAGAACATATTTGACACTTAGCCTGTTTGGCCGGGATTTTTAAAGGAAACTAAAGGAAAAGTAATAATTAAGTTTTAAATGACATACAGGTAAGGTCCTGAAGGATGCAGATTCTGTTGGGAGTGTACCTCTAGGTGTTGTAGTACTTTTGGTGAATATTTATTTGAATTTTTTATGGCAAATAAAACTATCCATCCATCCATCCATTTCTCATACTCATTTAATCCAGGGTCACCAGGAGCCTCTGTTAATAGTCTTTGGGCGAGAGGCAGGATGCTTTCTTTCCAGGTCACCAATCTGTCACAGAGCTGTAAATGAAACCCGGTTCGCTACACTATTCAATCTCTTCCTTTCCTGCTGACACCGAATAGTGGACAGTGACACTGAAAGCAAAAACTGCAGCTGATGTTACGTTCCTACATCAGTTGTCATGTAATTTTTCTTTTAATATAAAAGGACCGCTGTGTGAAGACATTAACTGACTACGTAGACTCTGGTCAGCTGGAATTTGAAGCTTCAGCAGTCTTGGAGTGATCCAAGTCAAGAGGACAGGCTAGGAGGCTGTGGTCTGGTTGCATTTTGACATCAATTTTTAATAAATGCCTACAGGTAGCTGTGATGCGATGTGTCAGCACGGACGGGTCAAAAGACAAACACATGTTTCTGATTTTGTTCCAGAATATTCAGTATTTCTTAGGGTACAAGAAATGTTTGTGTTTTAAAGAGAAAAAAACTGTGCAGGAATATTTCAGGTGGGAATCTCAGAAAAAAGAGAAAAATTGTATATATATATATATATATATATATATATATATATAAATTATGATATTATGATATGATATTATGCTATGTGCCTTTTTTAGCATTCTTACTTGGGCTTCTGTCCTCCTGTGCATCATGTCAACCTTTCATTCCCTTTGCCTCTTTACCCTGTTTGCTTGGCCTCGTTTTCTCAGGCTTTCTCACATACTTTATCTTTATCTATGCATTCTTGCTTTGTACTTGTTGCTTTTGTTTTCTTTTTTCCTCCTTCACAGTTTTGCATCTCTCTGTTTACTTTTCATCCCTGTTCTGTATTCCCGCAGCTCTGCCTGGAAGCACTGGTGACGACCTTGGATGAGTGTAGGAACACCTGCAGTGTTTTTGACGCTCTCGCCATCTCCTGCTTGCTTTTTTTCCTCAGTTTACAAATCCACTATCTCCATATTCCCCGTTTTCTGTATTTGTTTCCGTTGCTCTCTGAGAGTCGCATTGAATGCGTGTAGCTCTGTCACCGTAGCCATTTAAGATGCTTTAAGCTGAGCCTGAGGGGGCCTAGGCTTTACTTCGAATTTTTCTTTTGTGACCATTTATTTATTTACTTTGTTGACTTGTATGTCTGCTGTCTTTTGTGATTTAAGAGACCTCTGTCCTGCTTTATCACACCTGTAATCAAGTAGCATGCTGGCCTTGAGCTCACGTTATAAATCGAGCCCTCTGGAGCACCTTCATGATTCAGCTTCGTTGGCATCCCTGGTAAAGATGAGTATAAGACCTTGAGCAAACAGACCAAAGGATTAAAAATCAAACTAACATACATTTTTACCTCTTAAAAAAGCAATTACCAGCCTTTCAATTACTTTTATTGTAAAAGTGATCAAATTGAATCAAATTTGCTATTCTGCTGTCAATACTTTGTACAGCTTAGTCTTAACCATTTCACAAGACAGACACATTTTTGATCAGCGTTGTCTCTTTCTCTTCATGTCAGTGAATCCCACAAGTGTTAGAATTTGAGTCTGAGATGATCATTCAACATTTATCTTTTTTCTGCCGAACCATTTCTGTCTTGATTTGGTCACGTCTTGTTAAAGAAAACCTAATGACAATGTATTTTAAGTTGTACTGATGAGACCTCTAGAATTTAATTTAACACATTCTGCTATTTCAAAGAGTTTAAGACAGTCAATCCCTTATTCAAAGCCTTTAGGCCTTTCTATATCATGACAAGTCCTTCACCATACTTTATAATAGAGATACCTAACCTTTGTTGATGTCTAATACAGTTTTAGTGTAAAAAGTTAAAACGTAGTCTCATCTCGCCAGCACATAAGTTTCAGTTAAAGCTCCAGGATAGCTTATCAAACTATTTATGTTTGTGCTGGTAGGACAGAACAAACTCTTTTCCTGGCATGATTGCCAAACAGTTGCTTACATGTAGTAAAGACTGCCAATCCCTCGTTCAGGGGCTTATTCTCTAAAAGTGAATTTTATGAACTTATTGTGTAAAATAAGATTTTTTTTTTTTTATTTGTTTTACTTTTATTTTACAAGATAAAAACCCTTTGAAATTAAAAATCTCTTTTTTCAAGTGAGTCCTGGCCAAAAGTCAGCAACAAATACAACAGAACTGTTCAGTTCATAGAAATATAAAACCGAATTGTTACTATTAATTATTGTGTCTCACCTGTCATGTTTATATCATAGCTCTATGTCCGTACTGTCGGGGGAAATCTGCTGCTATGGTAAACTTTACTAATAACAGAAGCTCTGTTCAGCTCTGCAGGTCTATGCAAATGAGAAATCTGAAGAAAAAAAAATCTATTTCCAATCAATAAATCCATTAGTGTTTAAAAAGCTGAACTATGACTTACAGCTAAAAAGCAGAGAAAGACAAAGTTTCAAGCTCATTATTTTCTTGGCAACAAGTGTTAAACTGATCCAAAAATCAGTGCCAGGAAATATCTTAGAATTTGTTCCAAAATCTGCAGTGTATGATTGTCAAGTTAAGTAAAATGAGTCGTAAGTTGTTGAGGCGTGAAAGAAGAGTCAAGACAAAATACATGCTGTTCTCAACATAAGAAACTTTAAACAACCATATTAATGTTATCATAATCACACTTCAGATTAAACATGCAGAGCTATTTGACATCAAAAGGAGTGGAAACTTTGTGTTTCTGTATGTCCAGAAATTTACCCAAGAAACCCATGTGATTTCTCTTCAATCTATTCTTGGTGGCCGCTGCTGCAATTGTACAGCAGCATCAGAGAAGACTCTCTGTACAGTTCCAGCTCACACAAGCAGAGATAAATCCTTACTCTCGATGAATGACGATTTGCAGGAGTCTTATTTAGTAGTTAAAGTCAGTCTTTTCTCAGAGCAGGCCTAGGACATTGTTTGAGGAATAAAAACAGCTCAGTTTGAGCTCTGCTAATCTGATTTCCAACTCCATGTTCAACCAAGCGAAACAAAGAGAGTCTAAGTTTCATATCTCTGGAAAATCTTCTTTTTTGTTGTGCAGCTAAAGCATTATAACATATCTGACTTAAATTTTTGTTCAGTGGATGAAAAATACATTTTTTTCTTTTACAGGGAAATTCTAGTCATCAGGTCTGGGTTTTATAATAAACACCATTTGTTTCACTTCGGCTATAGAATTAGGGATTCAATTGTGTGTCAGCTCTTTTATATTTCATTCAGCTTACATAAGATTTTTGGTTTACACAAGAGATTTTGGTTTCGACACCACAATTCACAGCATTTTGCATTTCAAATGCATTTAGCTGATGCTTCTTGTCATCCAGTTTAAAAAGATTAAATAATTGATTTTCTCTTGGCCCGAGGGAGAAAGCAACAACAACAACAAAAAAAAAAATCAAAACACTTAAACAACCAGATATTTTAGAGGAAAGTCTCAGTTACACTAAAATATCTCCCACATTTCAAAGACATCTTGTTCATATTTATCAGATCTTCTGTCCCAAAGTGTTTCTGTCACATCGTGTGAGCAAACAGGCATAAGTGTGAACTCGCAGACCCACACCTGTCTGCATGACTCAGATCTGGAGCTGTGAATAATAGAAGAGCAGACTGAGGTCAGACTGTTCAAATGTGGGTGTGAGTGTATGAGGAAGTCTTTGTCTTATAAGAGAGAGAGAGAGAAAAAAGAACTATTAGCCAAAAGAACTGGGTCAAGACACTGACATCATTTGAGGGGGGGAGGTAACCATCTGGAGCAATATTGAGAGGGTGACGATGGGCTGCATAAAAGGAAATACTTATATCCTCAGAATCTGGCATTTAAAATATACATATAATTTCTTTTATTTTTTCCTGCATATCCTTGGAAGGCAGTTTTTAAACACAAGCGCTCTCGCTTGAAATACATTGACAAATCTTTGCTCCCATCTCGTGGTTATGATGTGTCATTGCAGGTCATTGGTCCACTTCAGCTCCTCGCCCACAAACTCTGCTGCTGAACCTTGTGAATTACATCCATCCATCCTCTTTCACCCTTGTCCCTAACGGGGTCGGGTGTTGCTGGTGCCGATCTCCAGCTGCGTTCCGGGCGAGAGGCAGGGTTCACCCTGGACAGGTCGCCAGTTTGTCGCAGGGCAACACAGAAACAAACAGAACAAACAACCATGCACACACACACACACCTAGGGAGAATTTGGAAAGACCAATCAACCTGACAGTCATGTTTTTGGACTGTGGGAGGAAGCCGGAGAACCCGGAGAGAACCCACCATGCACAGGGAGAACATGCAAACTCCGTGCAGAAAGACCCCGGGCTGGGAATCAAACCCAGAACCTTCTTGCTGCAAGGCAACAGTGCTACCAACTGCGCCACTGTGCAGCCCTTGTGAATTACAATGAACTTAAAACTACATGAAGATATATTATCACTCAAAAATTAAGCATTTTTGACAAAGCATGATTACTTACTATAGATTACCAGAAAAAAGTTAAAAATAAAGTCAAACAACAAACAGACTCAAATAAAAACACAAATAAACAAAGAGTACGCCATACAAAAACCGATCAAAACCCAAGAATTACAAGAAGCTCACTGGTTTCCTATGATGTTTTTTGTTAAGGGTAGTTGCCTAGCTGCTATCTCGGATATGTAGTCAGGTTTTGAGACCAGTTTTTGCAACACTCAAGTCACAGTCGCTTGCCATATGGAAGAGGCTTCTACTGGAAGTGGATGTATTAATACAATAGAATAATCTAAATTAAAATTAGCACCATTAAAATGTGGTGGAATTCATTATGATTTAAAAGGCACAAAAGGTAAATTAATAAATATCTGCAATTAAGGGGGATTTGAAAGTGTCTGATGTTGGAGAGGTCTTGATGTGAAGGGGCAATTTGTTCCATAGTTTTGCAGGGGCAGCAAAGGTTCTGGGTTTTAACCTTAACCTCAGAACAGACAGCCTCTCTTCACTGATCTGTGATCTTGAAAGCGTGTGAACACAAAGAAGATCAAAGACCCAGGGTGATAGCTGATCTAAAGCTTTAGGATCAAAATCCTAAAATCATTTTAAAGTCTGAGTTGGGCGTATCAGTTAGTAGCTGTTCTGCAGAGTTTTGAATAAACTACAATCAGTTTACCAAAAAAAAAAAAAAAGAAAGAAAGGAAACATGACACCTCAATATAGGCTATTATAATAGCACATAGAACGAAGGCAGGAATGTCTCTTTCACAATCTCTGAAATGGAGGAATGACTTCACTTTGTGAACTTTAGAAGATGAAACAAACCAGCTTTTATTGCAATGTTTACGTGTCCAAATCTGTCCTTCTCCCATTTAGTCATCACAGAAAAAACAAATGAAGGATGTTTGTATTCTTAACAAAAAACAGCAAAACAATCTGAGATCTCTGCTGTTTCAGCCTGACTGTATACGTTCGTTCATATGATTCGGTCAGTATCACTCAGAACTTTTGCTGTTGTAATCAAATGGGTCTCAGGAGAGAAGCAAAACAGATTCCAGCTTTATTTTAATCCAATCATTGTGCAGAACATACAGACAGATCCAAATGGGTTGTCAACAAATGGAAGAAATAAAATGAAGTGATATTTGTGCATTTTAGTGCATTTACAATGGCAACATTATAGTCATATAAACACAGATGCTTAACTCGTTCACACTAATTTGACCTGTTTATTGCTCTTACTTCTTTACACCCCGGAACATGCAGCTTGGAATAAAGGATAGTTTGACTGAGATTACAGTTTCCAGGTGTAATTTGAGGCTGCAAACCGTACTGGTAAGAATGGGAAGCTTGGAGCCTGAGGTTGTTGTTTTTTTTTAGGAATATACCGTAATAAGTTTTTGAATAAATCAAATTCCTGACAAGAGAAGGTTTTTTTTTTAAGAGGTTGAGTTTACGAAGGTGTGCTGAGGTACATCTGCAGAGCAGGAGTAAAGATTAAAATAGTTCCCAGGATTGACACCGTGAGGAAGGCCCACAGGAAAATCCTGTCCAACACCTGAGCCACGAATTTCCAGTCCTGAACAACCTGCAGACACAAACACACACGAAGAAATAGAGACGTATAATTTAGTTCCCAAATATCATATTCCCTTACATAAACAACACTCAGTCTGGACTTTGCAACTGTTTAGACACGAGGTTGAAGCTCAAATGTAGCTTCTTTTTAATGCGTGGAGCCACATTCTCTGCTGTCTGCCTGCCTCCGCACCTCTCGTATGAAGTGCTCCTTCCTGATGTGACGGCTGATGTAGCGGACAGAGCTTGTGGCTTTCTCCAGCATTGCCAACCACGCTTGGTTCTCCTCTTCCTGCCCTCCGAAGGCTCCTCTCTGCTGGTTGCCACCGTGACCGGGAACAGCCCTCCTCCCCGCGCCTCTGCGGGGCTTCAGCTCCGGGCTTCGCATCTCGATGTCTGGGAAGTGATACCTGAGGAGGAATGGCAACAACTATAGTCATTATTTTTGTGGGTTTAGAGAACCTATGCTATTGCTGCAAATTGAGACTAACACAGGATTTTTACTTATACATTTATAAAACATTTATAGATAAAAAGTTAAGTATTTCAGTTTTATTTTCCCTATGTTCTACTTATCAGAAAATGGCATCATGTTGAGGTTGGCTTTAGATTCAGCAGTTTCATAAAGAAGAATCGGTTTCTTTTCTTTGGATTGTCATATATGGTAGCTTTATTTTGTTTTTGTGCTTTGTTTAATGCCTAAACCAGAACCTGTTATAAAAATACTCATAAGTTTTGTCTAAAACTCAGATGTAAGAAAGTGACGATGCCAGAAAGGCTGGGAAATTGTCCTTTCTATTTTTAAAGGAGTTTTAGGGTTCTTCCTAGTACTAAGTCTAAAATAAATCTCCGATTTCAATGTTTTCTTCTACCTAAATTATTATCACAGAATAGAAAGAAACTAAACATACTTTAAAAAAAATCACACATTACTAGGTTGATGTTGTTCTGTAAAAACCATTTGATCAATTGTTTCAACAACAAAAAAATAAATAAATAAAATTGAGAAGTTGGAATTGAAAGATGATTATTGTAATTCATAAATCATTTTCAAATACCTTGACATGTTAGTTATGTTAAAGTATTTTATTGTTCAGACATTTTTTTTAATAACAAAATTAGGGAACCGTGTGGAAATGCAAATATTTTTTCAATAGTCTAAACTATTTTTTTTTTTTTTAACTAGGCCTGAAAAATGATAAATTCATTCCATATTTTCCTAAATTCTTTCACTCTAGGAAGAGTTCTTTTTTTTCCGCTAAATAACTCTTATCTAGGAGAACTACCTTTACCCAATCAAGTGATTATTTTTATAATTTACATCAATTGTAAAAATGTATCTTGATTTATGGAGTAACCAAAAGTCTGCCATTGACATTTCTGGACTACAATGCCATGTTCAGAGAGTTATTTTACTATTTATTGAAAATGTATTGAAAAACAACAAGAGAAAAAAAGTCCAGTTTATTTAAGTTTACCTATCAGTGTGGCCCCTCATACAGAGCAGCTTAGGCAGTCTCTGAAGAAACAGGCTCTTTACCCAGGGGGCCATGGGGTGGTAGGTGGCAGAGGAGCGATGGTGAACATTAATCACAAAAACTGTGACAATGATTGAAAAGGTGACGAAGATCATGATAAAGAGGAGGTACTCTCCAATAAGAGGGATCACCTGTTAACGCAGAAAATGTAAAATTGGTTCAAACATAAATACATAACTATGTTTACACATGCCAAGCAGTCCAGAGAATTAGAAGCAGTAAATTATTATTTACTATTAAGCATTTTTAGACAAGCAGCAGGACTGAGCAACCAAAAAGGCATGCTAAATTTCAAATTGTAGAAAATGAAAGAGAATTGTTTCCTGTACAAACCTTTGAAGATGACGGGATTATTTCTTCTATGACCAAAAGGAATACAGTGAGTGACACCAGCACTGATGTGGAAAGGGACAGCTTTTCTCCCTCATCTGATGGCAAATAGAAGACCAGCACAGTCAGAAAGGACAGTCCGAGGCACGGGATGATGAGGAAGAGCGTGTAGAACAGGGGCAGCCTCTTCAGGATGAATGAGTAGGTGATAAATGGGTACCAGTACACTCCATCCCTCCTACTTCCTTTCATTCCTGTTGCATTGAGGATCTCCCATTCACCATTGTCAAAAAAGTCTTTGCGATCGACATGGTGGTCCACCAGGACCAGGTCCACCATGTGCCCATCGTAGGTCCATGAGCCGAACTTCATGGAGCAGTTCTGCCGGTCAAAGGGGAAGAAGGTGACATCCATGGTGCAGGAGGATTTATAACTGGCAGGGGGGGTCCATGTTACAGTGCCATCCCAGCGCACTATGGCTTTAGTCATCAAGGAACCTTCAAAACGACCGTCAGCACTCGGAGAATATGAAAAATAGACATAATTGTTTCAATTGCATTGATTATGTATAGGTCTAAATGAGTTTTTGTCTGCTAACCGAAAGATAAAATCCTATGTATACACGATATAATTGCGCTAAAACAAAAATGTAAAACAAACATATGCAAAATGAGCTCAGCATTGAAAAATATTCATACATATCACTCATTTTGCAAGCATGATATGTATATATTTTTATTTTGAAAGCTAGACTTAAGCTATTGAGAATTGGGGACAAAACATCCGTGAAATAGTTTAATTAGACATGCTATTTACTTCGATGAATGGGGTCTGCAAACAAGATGCTCTTAGTTGGCCTACTCAAGCTTTCAAAAGAGAGTTTCTTTAATAACAGTGATTAGTGATGCCCTTTAATGATCCCAACAATAACCATCCTTTTTTTTTTTTTTTTTTTTTTTTTCCCAGAAATCTTTCTAAACAGTCAAACTTTTCTGTTTTAAAGAAAAAAAGAAGGAAAAGCATAGTGATCTTTGGTCAGCAAGCTGGCAGGCAGTATGCAGCAATGAAGGGGAGGAAGTAAAGTCAGGGGCAATATTATTCATCTCACTCTATCCCACACAGCCAAAGTAAACTTGAATCAATTCCTCTGGCATCCCATTAAAAAGACTGTAAGCCATATAAAAAGCCCGACTGAATAAATAACACTTTAAAAACCTGGATATATTCACATTAGCCCATGCACAGAAAGATCAAATCAAACTCTAATGCTCTAATGCTTTAATCTTGCAATTGTGCAGAATCCAGTAGAACTTACTTTTCATAGAGAACAATGTCAGGTAGCCATATAGTCTCTGAAGGGACTCTGATCGACGTAATGCCCCCATAGTCCTCCGGGTTCCACCTCAGCTTCACATCAGTCCACTCCTATTGAAATACACGATGCAATGATCAATATGTAGCATTCAGACAACTTCAGTCAAAGGAGTCGATGGAGGACACATTTAAATTGAGTATCTGGATTTCCAATCCAACAATTTAAAAATAAATAAATAAATAAATAAAAATCTAATTATATTTTGACTGGGAAGAGTAATTGCAAAAAAAAAGAAGAATGAAAATTTGCTGTCTTAGCTTGGGGGCAAAAACATAAAAGTGGCAAATGCTCAAGTTCATTTGTTGTCTGTGGTTAAAAATAATTACTTGTCAAATTGTCATAAATTCTCCTCAATGTGGATGAAAACTGTCACTCAGGTGACAGCGCACCCATGATTTAAAAACCCTCCTGAATTGGGCATCTGATTTCTGTTGAGATATGAAGCAATAACTACAAATTATGTTTACAAGGAGGGCCTGGTTTTAATTAAAGTGTGAGGGAATGCAAAAGCTGAGTTGGATTAGCAATTGTATGTATGTGAAACTAAGCTCTAATAAATACTGTATGTATTTATTTATTTTTTTGCCTCTAAGTGAGAATATATAAATATTCACAGATGACTGAAGATACGTTTGTTTACATTATGTGACATGGATCCTTTATGCCAGGCAGTTTCTATTTAAAAGGGAAACAATAACAGGCTGGAGAGTAAAAAAAGAGTAGACTGTTTACCATACTTATGGTCATACATAACATTAATTGTAAATGAAGACTCTGAAGATATTTTTTTTGTTAAGATTTACCCTTGATGTACCTTTGAAATGCTCCATGCACCACTCTTGAGCTTACTACTTAGACCTTCCACCACAGTCAATCAAATTAGCATGCATGTGTCTGAGGTCACCGGAATGATGTTAACAAGACAGTTTTGTTTCCTTTCAAGCAGAAGAAAGCAATATGCCTTTTGATTTGACTGCTTCAAACTAGAAACTAAATTCAGAGTTGTGTTTACACCACAAATAGTTGTGACCCCTATTTTCTTGTGAGTTTACAAGCAGAATGGTTGAATATTATTTTCTTAGTGACAAAGACAGTCAGTGGGGAGACGGTGCTCACTGCTTGTGTTGAGATTAGGAAGATCAAGGTGCGTTTGCTGTCAATCTCACATTGGGTGAAGCCCAAAATATCCTTTGATATTCTCTATTCCTTTAGCTGGAGGCTACCTTTAGTTTCACCAAGCCAGGAAATATGAAGAAGTTACATTTTCACAAATTTGGACTATTTCTAAAAGCAGCCATAAAGAATAGAAAACACACACAGTCTTAATAGAGAAATACAGTTTGGGCATCATAATTCAGAAGGTGTTCCAGATTAGTTTCTAGCCCATGTGGTAAACATGACTTTGGCTCTATGTGTGAGGAGTTCTAGCAATGATCAAACTCACTGAATCAGAGCTTGGTAATAAGCTACAGTTCTGCTGCGAAATGCTGCTTAGCAAGTAACACCTTCCTCTATGATGATTGGTAATTTCTGTCATGGCATAATTTACATCCTGGTAATGTGAACTAAAAACTCCAGCAGGCATTGTACAGTTGAATCCCCTTGCTTATGATTCACTGTAGAGTCAGTAACTTGTTGTACTATTATCATAATCACCATGTTCAGTTCAGCTACAAAAAAACAAAAAACACATAAATGGAATTAAAGACCTAACTTATCAATTTCAATCATATTATTGAAAAAAAGTCAATCAAGTTCTGATCATCACCTGCCAGAGCCACACATTTGTAGTCATCAGCTGGTTCTTTTCGTCCTGCAAGAAAAAAAAAAAAAAAAGGAGCCCAGTTAGAGATTAATAAAGCTGCTTACTGACGACGATAAGAGAGGCTAATGAGGAGCAAACTAGAAGCTGGAATAAAGTGAAGTTTATTGAAGGAGCTAATAAGCCTAGAAGTGACTAATTTATGTTCTTGTTTTGCTTTAACCTCAGAAAGTGCAGTATATATCGACCAAGCGATCTATCTATTTATGTCTGACATGAAGAACACAATGCACTTGACATGGCTTCAGACAAACATTTTCATCATCTTAAGAAACAGTCGGTCTGAGAAGGTCATTGGCTGTCTCTTTAGTGATGCAACCTTAGTATTGGGCTGCTGACTTGTCCTATACCAGTTATCCTGCTGACTTAAATGTACTCTTACTGTCTTTTAATGTCAATACAGTTACAGATTAAATTTGTGCTTTTCTTTTTTTAATTGCATTTCAGAAAGCCAGCATGTCTGGCTCTGTGCTTTAGATTCTGTTTGTCTCTCTTTGTTAGTCTCCCACCCTGCAGCTTGTTAAGACAGAGGGTTGGCGTTTCCGAGACATTTTCCGTTCGAGGTTGCCTTTGAATTTGATTAAACTTGAATTGAAGTGGCAATAAATCAAGATGAAAAACAGATTAAATTGAACTTGGATTTGATTGTGGTCTGTTTACATTTTTTGCTCTCCAATCTGCTTCAAGACACATTTCGCAGCGAAATAAAGCTGTCTGAAGAAATTTAATTTACCTAAATTGCACTGACAGAAACGTTTTTTAGCGAGGATACAACACACAACATTTTAGAATGGGGTTCACATAGTGTCTAGTTTTGTCCGCCGCCTGAGTGATTTTACATAGCAAGTGTAAACATTGTGTTCTTCCTCTGCCATCTACCGAAATTATAATGAAACTATGTTCTGAAAAAATAAACGAGAAAGGAGTTAAAATTTGGATCAGATGAAGCATCATGGCAACAAAGACACTTGAAAATGTTCAGTACTTGGCCCAGCTGTTTTTCATTTATCTCTGTCAGTAAGTTGTTTCACTTGTTCAAAAATAAAAAAAAAAGACATGAACCAACTGCAGATTTGGAGTTAAATACAACACTGACACTGATTAATTTAACAAAGAAAATATAAACAGTGTGATATTAAAAATTTAGGACACCTATGGTGATGTTTTCTTTTGCCACCAGTTGCTCGAAAATAATGATTTGACTTCAAATTTTCGACGTAAGAAGATCCTTGATGCTTTAACATTTGACATCAGTCCTGTTTTCAAGTTGTACCTGATTTGTTCGGATGCTCATTGAATTTTAGTGCTTTTTTTTATCGTGGTAGTGTTAGAAATATTTTCATCTGCTAAATCTTCCAGTACATTAATGTTGCTGCAGTGTCACATAAGAACAGAGCGTCTCCAGAGTTCAATTAATTTTCCTGAGGGTCTTCTAGTGTCACTCAGCAGCTGATTGCAAACTGAGATCACAGTTGTCATTAGTGGTCTTTTTTTTTTTTTTTTCTTTTTTAAAAAAGTCTGTTCAAAGAAGCCTAGAAATGCTGATTGTTGGAGCAAAGGTTCACCTTAGAGTAATAGGGCAATATATCTTCATAAAAATTAAATGCCTCGCACTGTCCGATGTGAATAAAACCTGGAATTGATTCTAAGTGCCAAGTCCTCACCACATCAACCAGCTGTGAGATCTTCAGTCCAAAGCGTACAGTGATGGTGTCATTGGCATGACCGACGGGCCGCACCCACTTCTGATAACCTTTGAAGAGATTTCTCAGCAGGGAATCTTCCATCTCAGCCAGAGACCCAAAGTCCTCCTGGGCTGTAAAAGACGAGAACTGAACACTGAACTGTCAAAAGTTTTGTCTAAACTTTCAGCAGATTTAAAAGAAATGCGTTGAACAACATAACTGGAGATTGATTCTTCTTCCATTTTTAGCAATTCATCTCCAGTTATGGGTTGTTGTATTCAGAACAGGAATGCCCAGAAGAACCAGCATGTTTTGTGCTCAGAGTCACTGCCAAAGTAAGGTTGGCTGAAACCTAATCACCACTGAACAAATAAGTTGTAACTTTAGGAGAAGATTGAGAAGTATCTAAAGACAGATCTTATGGCCCGTCTTAACAGATCACCTGAATAGCTGGATCAGTAATGAGGTCAAAGCTGCACTTCAACTAATGTTTGGTATGTGATGGTATTATCAACAATGCACAAAAAGGGACTTCACAGGTAAAATATATCCTCAAAGTCAACTCTCAAATATACTGCTGGATTTTAGGAGACACTTCCTTTAAAAAGGAAGAAAACAGTTTGCATCTTCCATGTTTTTTTAAGCAGGACAATTCTCCTTTAGGTAGTAACAATAACGACATTGTTTCATTTCCTCGCCTGACCTGTATTGATTGAAGATCTTTAAGGTTTGTTACAAAATATTTAAAATTAAACAGCATCATGAAGACCAATGAATACACCAGACAAGTTTGAGAGAAAGTGAAACAGAAGTTTCTGGGGAAGCAGCCAAAAGACTTGCATTAATAAGGAGGAGCTCGAACCTGTTGACAGCAAAACAACAAGTCGTTCACTCCACAAATTTGGCCTTCATAGAATAGTGGTCGACATCAGGTTGCAGCTGAAAGAAGGCTTGTGTGCATTTTGCCACAAGCCATGAAGGAGACAAGCAAGAAGATCCCCATTGTCAGGAAAAGGCCAAACTGAACTTTTGCAAAACAACATGAGTGATGGAAGAGCAGCAAACATTAATTAACATAACCAAACTCTTTATTTGCCTTCACAAGTAAGTGAAAGGATATGAGGTCATGTCCTTAGAATGGGTCTGGCAACACATAGACACACACACACACATCAAAAATCAACATCAGACTCATGGCTGTTCATGGCCAAACGGATGTGTCCAAGTTCCCGAGAGCGGCAAAATGATCACGCTGACACAATCACCTCAGACAGAGCTGTCGCCAGGGGAGATAAAAAGAGCTCAGAGCATTCGGTGCAGTCAGCCACAAGACATGACTGTCAGAGTAAAAAGTGACACCCGCGCACCACTGGGAAGACGAGCACAGAAGCCGCAGCGCTCTCGCTTCACTGGCCACCATACATTTGCAAACAGCTGCGAGAGTTCAGATCCCAGAGGTGGGCACTAACAGAGAGCACAATGCATAAATATAATGAAGCAGTCTGTAATTTTGCCTAGGGCAACTTCACTGATCAGCTGAAAGTAGGTAAAATATGTAGGTATCAAACGGAAACTAAGGACACCATTTATCTGCAATTTTTCACTTAATGTTTTTTTTTTTTTTATGAATAATTCATAAAGTGTTTTATGTTTTTACTTTTGTAGACCTGGCAGATAGTTTAATAGTGAAGCAAAAAAAAAAAAAAAAATCTCATTATGCAGAATTTAGAAAAATGGCAGTGGCATTCGCCGGTCGCTCTGAGCAATATCTGACATTTGAACATGAGCCACACAAAAGAGCCTTCGATGCTAACGCAGCGGCTTTATGAGCTGGAAGCTTGGGGCATTTGTCCACATAAGGAAGCGATGTTTGGCACAGCCAGTGGTGCAGCGTTGCAACAGAGGCAAGGGGAACTTTAATTCAACAGCCTTTCAAATAAGGGCAATGCATCAGAGGAGTGGTGAGAGCTGATAAGGGAGGGTGGGGAAAGGGTGAGACAGACTGACCCAGAGCAATTCCCTCCAGCATCAGAGAAACAGGAAGACGGGGAAGGAGAGAAGCTGAAAGAAACATTAACTGGGGCAAGAGGAAGGAGAACAGACAGCAAAACTGATAGTAATTCCTCTATCATTGCATTTGAACACAACACACTTTTTTTTTTTCACTTTATGAGCCAAATCCTTCAGCAGAAAAAAAAAAGCATTAGGGGCTCAGGTGCTGGGACCAAGGTGTCTTTGGGCAAACCACTGAGCTCTGAAGCCTAATCTCAGACAGGAGGTATAAAACCTGAATGGCTCCATCAATCTGTCGAGCAGAGGGATTCAGTGATTTAGGTCTGCTTTCCACATATCTCTTAGCAGATAAAGGTGTCAATGACATATTGAATCCCCTCCCCCAGGTTTCTTTACGACACAGTCTATCATATATCCACACTAAAATTCTGACAATATCAAACTTGACAAATTTTAAAGACCTCTTTTAACAAGGCGGAGTGTGAAGTGCTGCAGACAAACGAACAGACAAAAGGCACTCAAAGCAGCGGTAGGTTAATTAGAAATATAATCAGCAACATATCAGATCATTAAACTCATTAACATGATTACCAAACTTTCAAGCTTTTACCTAAGACAATCAGCTGCATCCAGATGTCTGTTGTTCTGAACATTATGCAAAGTGAATGAGAGAAATGTGTTCGAAAGAAAAGGAAGCTTTTCAACAGCTGCTCAGAAGTTATCTTGAAAAAAAAATATTGCAATTAGTTTAAAGTGGTAAAATAAATGAATTCTCCAAATGGGGCTTTTTTTAATACACCTGGTGTTGAATAAGGCATGAATGGGTAGATTTATTAGTGGGTTCAATCCATTTTGTCCACAAAAACATATGGACGTAATGTGAGCTGTGGATAAATGGGAGCAAACTTTGGGTTTAAGGACTTTATAACAAAGAGAATGAAAAATGGGCAAATAGTTCCAGTCAGAGGTTTATATACATTCATACGTTAAAAAGTAGATCTAAATGAATGACTGAGAATTTATTGTGGAGTTTCTGAAATCCTGACAGCATAAAAATGAAACAAAATCCCAAGTATGGTCATTTAAAAATAGCTTACCCTAGAACAGACTGTGTGATTGTATGTAAAATTATATTAATATACCAAATATTTCTATTTGGCAAAAATGTGATATAGGTTAATTAATTAAAAAAACTCTGAATAACTAAATTACTTTTTACTTGATGTCTCATCGGTAATTTTTTCCAATTTCCCCTCATCTGATGGTGGCACTGTGGGGGTGGAGACTGAAACTTGGTCAATTTTTTTTTTTTTTTTAATACAATGATCTAAAGTCACTAAACACAAAATGTAAATTAATGCCAGTGATGAGTGTATGTAAACTTTTGATCAGCACTGAACTTGTGCATATCATACAGTAAGTCCCAGAGATCCTTGTATGTGTTCCTGTACTTTTCCCCACAGATTTAGCAAGACATTAAAATCAGTAAGTGTCACAGTGAATATAATTTAAATCACAAATTTTAGTATTAATATCAAAAGTAAACAATCTAATGTTTGCCAAGTTCAAAAAATTATTCAGATAAGTGTAATTACCTGTTAGATGACAGAGAAATATAAATGAAACATCTGTGCTAAAAAAAATCTAAGTACACGCCATTGTTTTAACAGCCACAACTGGATCCCTGCCAATTATTCTTTATGTGAACAATACAATACAAACTAATCCTCAAGAAAAAGTAAAACGTTCATAGACCCTTCATCGTCCGTTTTCAAGATCCTGTTCAGTGTGTGGAGCATTCAAAGTAAAAATACAGGCTGCGTTTCTTTCAGTTGCATCAGATTCACACAGAGTTTGCAAAGAGCTAAAATTGGGTTTTCACACACTTTTCTTTCTATAGGAAAATACAGGAAGCAGCTTTGTTTCAGGATCCTGGTAAACAAAAACAAAGTAGTCCCATTAGTCCCAGGTCTGCATTCCTCTATAAGAGCCAGCTCTTTCCATTAGATCGAGGCAGATAGCAGCGAATGCGTGCGTGTGCACGGCTGAGATATAGAGGAGGGTATTGATTACAATGTGCACTGTGATGGTTGGGGGGGGATGGAGGCTGAATCTCTATTGGAAAATTATGATGCATTAAAGTGTGACTGTCTGTATCCACTTCCTGCATGAAAGCCCTTAGCAGGAGTATAACAGAGATTTGGGAGCCTCTGTGAGGGACGAGGCTTCGTTGCTGAATGACTGATGCAGGAGAGGCCCAGCATGCACTAGTGCACCCTGCCTGCTTCTCAATTCGAAACACCCCATGTGGGGACACGGTAGCATGATCACCTTGACATTGCCACGTCTGTTACAAGTGGAAACACAACGGGAAGTGCCACTGAGAGGGGTAAGAGAGAAAAGCTTTCATTTTATACATCAGTCGTATAAAAATAGTTCAGTTTGTGTTTTAATCCTTTCCAAATATAACTGCACACAGAGAGACTGACCACCAGGCTTGGATCAGTGTGAGACAACTGGATGATACACTATTACTGGATTTGCACAAAGATTTAAAACAAAAACGCATTCATACATTTTAGGCTTCTTTGTATGTCCACACAGTTTATTTGTCACAATTAAGTGGCTTTAAAAAGCAATAAATACCCTAGTAAATGAGCCTCCATCTTGCAATGACTTTGCCTAAAATCAAAAAAGTTTTTGCTTTTGAATCTTTATGGTTTTATTCATAAATCTGTAAACAGTCCAAAAAATTAAAAACTAAAAATAATTCATCAGGTTTACATGCAACTGGAACTTGACTTTACAACTGTTTCAACAGTCCCCAGTTTACATGCTGAAACTCTAATTATATTTCAAGATTACTTTTTTTTTTTTTCCCAAAACACAGAAAATCCCCAAATTAAGTATGAAAATATATTGCATTTAAAATGTATATTTCAAATGGAGTAAATTTTATTATACCTTAAAGAGTGAATATTAATACAGGAGAAATTATGACATTTGTGAACGCCTGTTTTTATAGCACAGAAATATGGATATTTAATATCAGTTTTAAAAAAACACTGTTAAGAAAAATCTAAAATAAATAGAACATAAAAGCTGAAGAAACACCTGACTTTAGCCCAACATTGCTAAAATCAAACACTGGTATGAGATGCAATTGATTATACCATAATTAAGCATGTTGATGATGGCTTCCCTGTTTAAATAGACATTTAACTTGCTGATAGCTTAAGTCAGAGAAGACACTGTGGTAAGATTGAAAGAGCTTTCTGGTGCCTTTAGAAAGATGACTGCAGAACAAATTACTCTGCTAGGGATTTAGTCTCTAAAGACTTTAAAATTCAACATCCCATGTTGTAGAGAACAGCCTTAAGGTTAAAAACTTTTGAATTTTCAACAGCCAACATGCCCAGGCTGGACGATCTAAGCAAATTCTTCCTGAAAGCAGGACTGAACCCGATGAGAATCAAAAGTCTGGACATTATAGGCTGAGACAAAGATTAAGTGTTATCTTAAGAGGCTGATGTGAGAGGCTGGAAACTAGCAACAGGAAGCATCTCACTGAAGTTACACTAAAAAGTACAGTAACACTAATTATTAGTCGTAGGGTGTACTATTTATTTTTTTAAACTTAAAATAAAGATCTTTGTTGTTATCTTCGGTGCGCATAAAACAAGGTGGTCACCTGCCATTCAATCATGTTTTTTCCAGATATAAATAAAACAGTAAACATCCTTTTTGCAATAAGAACTGAATTTTTATAATGTGTCCAAACATTTTACCATGACTGTATGGCCGCACATCTTCTGTTCAGCCAGGCTTAATGCAGCTGAACATTTTTCATGACAGGAATAGCTTTTGGGAACGACCTTTGATCCCTGATGAGAACAAGGCAAAAGTGTACAAAGGACACGAACAGAAGGAAACAAAGACAAAAGCTGACATGTACTAAAGGCAGGTGAATTTCAGCCAAATCTAAATTAGCCAATGAGATTTGATCTTCTTGAACAAGTCACATCTAATCGAGATTCTCCACAGAGTCTGTAGCTAGACGCTCTTAGACTAATGCAAAAAAAAAAAAAAAATTAACATCAGGGCAAACAGAAAAGACGAGTAGCAACATATTATATTTGATTATAAAATTGACTGTAAATTCAATACAGAAAGGTGACTAAAACAAGAATAAACCTAAATTATTAAGAACGTTTATATCTGGCAATAAATATTAATATCTTCTCAAAGACACATATCCCCATTTGCAGTTTTCTACATGACATTTTCAAAAATATATAAAATCTAACACCACAACCTTCCCAAAGCAGAGAAAACCGCCTCTCTTTCCTTGCTTTTGAAGCTTTTGAGAGATGAATCTCTTTATTGTATGAGGGATTTCATTTCCCTCCTTAGTTCCTGCGCTTATTATACACTTTATTGTTTCCGTGCTGTTCTCCTCACAGCTCATCATGTGCCACGCGTCCCAAGGGGGGCGCTGCGCACTCACTCTTTAATAAATGATGAATGCGCCCCTGTTCACTGACCCCAGCAGTTTGTCCCGCTCCATTATAAAGCATAATTTCCTCTGGAAATTATGAAACGACCGCCAAGTAATAAATCCTGCTCTTAAATAGTGCGCAGTGGACAGAACGTGCTAAAGACTCTCCAATTAGACTTAATAATAACGAGGCCGACGTGACGTTTTGCGCCTGTTGTCGCACAAAACGACTCCAAGTCCTTTTCGGCACCGTGCCTGCTGTAATGTCATTCCGCACCGTCACCGGTTTACATCAAGACGCGCTCTCCAGATTCCTCACCTTGCGCAGCAGCCTCTCCGAGAGCCAAACAGAACCACAGCACCGCAGCCGCAAACTTCATGCTTTGCGCCCCGTCTTCAACAATGGATCAGAATGTTCTACCGTTCTGCGTCTCCTCAGCGGCCATGTGGGACCCCCCCAGGTGAATCCCGCTTTAAATGATAAATGGTGAAGGACGGCAGCTTGTTGGTGGCTTTTGCACAGCGCGCCCCACCTTCCTGCTGTGCGGAGCAGCGCGGCTGGTGTTGGTCCGTCCTTTCCGCTCTGCGTCGCCCGCTGTGCTTCTTTCTCTGCAGCTTCTCCTGCGTGAGTCCAGGCAGCTTGGAGCTCCGGAGCCGATCGAGATCGACGGGCTGGAGGCGGGACAGAGCAGTCACAGGGTGCGGAGGGAGGACACCATCATCAACATGTCAAGAAATGAAACAAGTTGGAGCCAAATTTAACGCGATCACTTTGAAAGTAAAGTTTTGAGTCACCGATTTATTAGATATTAGACGGTGAACCTTTGTTTTATTTTATTTTGCCCGGTTTCCTTTGATAAATTATGATGGGCCCATTGTGGGAACATCATACACATTTATAGGGGTGCACCAATTGCAGTTTTCTGGCCGATTCCCGATTTTTAAAAAACCTTGACCTGCCAATTCCAATACAGTAAAAAGGATCCTTTCAACTGTTCTGTATTCCAAACTGTATTACAGATCTCGATCCAATTGAACATGGATGGGCATAAATGTGTGTTTCGGTGTGTCTGGATGAGTGTGTGTGGTTTCTTATCAATGACGCACACTTATCAGGAGAAAACACATATCTTGCAAGTTTCTCCCACGTGTTAGCACAGTGGCTCGGCTACCCAACCTCCCCACCAGATATCGGCAACGTTGGGCTATGTGGCGACGTCGGTACGCCTTAAGGGACAAAAGTAACGCTGAACAGAAATTACGTAATACCTACAATGGTACTCAACGTCAAACTTAAACTATTTAAGGGTCTTTTGAACACCTGGTGGAAACAAGATGTTCTTCATGTTAGTTTTCTGCCTGTTACATTTGATTTGTAGCCCAAGAAATTAAATGTTGACCATATGGAAGCGCTACCTTCCATATGTTTGCTGTGCCCCTTTGATATCTTTTGGCTTTCCTTCCACAACCGCTTTCATCATGGCACTCTTCTACAAAGGCCAGACTTGTTGACCGGTATTGGCTTCAGATCCTCCAATTTCTTCAACGTTGCTGAGAAAATAAATGTCTTGAATTACTTTGCATAAGTAACATTCGGCATAGGTTTTGCTGAGCTTGAGATCCGTTGAGTAAATGAATGACTCCGCTAATCTATAAGACTTGTATTACAAGATATACAATATTTACAGGTACTGTGAAGCATTCAAATAAATGGCTCACATTATCTTTCAGGAAGGAGTTATCTTTCCTTAATGAAGGAAATGCCTGCCTACACTGCTTTGTAGGCAGGCATCACCATAAAGAGGTTGAGAGTAATGTAACATGCATACACTTCATCTCAACGCCATACCGTGTCTTTCAATCCCCCACATGCTTTGCACATGCATGCGTTTGAGTCCTTCCTGTCCAATGAGATAAATACAGAGTAATAGTAGGAAAAACCGTCTCAACAGACCAGAACTATTGGCAAGCAAGAGCAGTGATTTAAAATTGAAAGATCCAAGTACTGACATGATTGTCTTCATTTATTCCATGCTGTTTACCTGAATATGAAGGCATTCCCATATAAGTCAAAGAAGAGAATTAGGAAATACAGCTAGAAGACCAAAACCTATTTTTAACTATAGATTCCAAAAACATTTTTAGCAATTAAGTCAAATATTGTTTCTTTGCCTGTTTGCTTTCGTTTCAGTCCACAAATAAAAAAAAAACTGATCAAGAGGTCAGCAGGGTCAGGCAGGTTCACATGCAGCACAGTCTCCAGCTTCATCTCCAGGCTGCCATTCGACGTCTAATACAGCTCAAAGTCATGAACTTTAAGCTAAGGTGAACCTTCCTGGACTACATCATCTGAGCTTGACACAGAGGTGAGCAATCTTTGACCACCTTGGAAATCTCAGAAGCAAGAACATGAGACAGTGGCACACCCTCCTGTCCCCTCTGTCACTTTGCTACAGAAAACTCTCCTGTCAGTATCATTTGTTAAATCTAAAGAAAACTCAATTTTATGAGTTTCAAGTCTGTCTGTTTCTTCAATTTTGTTCACCTAAAATATCCTTTGTGGATATTTTCACAGAAAAAACTGCTGTCTCAAGAGACTTCATCCATACATCTGAAATACCTGGCCGTAAGAATACCTTACCCTAAACATTGGCAGATAGAAGACATGATTGACATGATGCATGGCTGTATAAAAAGATTTGTGTGTCCATGATGGAGATGTGGTTTTATTTTCTAGAAATAATCTGTGAAAATACCCCAAAAGATGCCTGGATACATCAGAGCATCGGATGAGAGAACTGTTGTTTCTGACAGCTGACCCTTGGGTCATGTTTGAGTCTGTCAAAGCTGCAGCCGTGTGGGAGTGGTTCTCTCGTCGTTATTTTCTTTGAGATTTCCCATTGAAGCACTGAGACCCGACAAAAATAGTCTTTCTTTTATTCTGGTTGGGTTTACACAACGGGAGCGAGCTTGAAATTAAAATGCCCAAAATAAAGCAGTTAAATGACAATTCTCGCACACAGATATTTTTTTCTGTCGCTGCTGAGCAGATTTGGGGCCACATAAATTTCAGATCAATTCAGTTTGATGATGAAAATGAAATCTAAAATTTCTAATTTTGCAGCTGTAAAGATTAACTTCAACAACCTCCAAACCACCAACTTTCCAAGTTCTCACCAATCCTGAGTTGAAAATCCAAAATAGGCATACACTCAAAATATACTGATAAAATGTTTAACTTTTAGTTAATCAGCTCAGAGCTTCCCTATGGTGTTTTAATACATAAAATGCTGAGAAGTACAGCATTGAATCACTACCAGTTAGCTTAGTTAGTTAGTAAAGTAACTTGTTTTGACTTGACGCTAGAATTGAGTTGGATGTGACGTTGTAAGCAATCAGACTCTGAACTCACTTGGCGAGGGGTTTTACGATGTCCTCAAGTACAGATTTGTTTCAACAGTGTTCATATTTTGCTGACAAAGGCACAAAAATGAGCTGCTACTCCAGTGCAGGCATCATAAAGTGAGGAGTTGAGCTAATCTGGGTGTCAATCCCACACAGCTTTTTACAGAGAGATGTCCACCTCCTTTGGACGAGTTTCCTCCTACTACCGGGTAATTAGGGAGTAACAGAAATAAAATTGGACCTGCATGATCAAGTGAGCTTTAGTACAGGTGATATGTGATGTCTTATGTCATGTAAGATAAGGATTCAACTGTGTGACAAAAGTTGATTTATTGAAGAGCAAAGATCATCTTAGAGAGCAGAGCACTCCGATTCATCTTCTGTGTGTCATTTATTCAGGCAATCAAATTAGCAATTGGTGGACTTGTACACAACTCAGACCGTCTGGTGCAGCAGTGAGCCTATTACTCTGTCTCTCTCCTAATTAAGTTAGAGCAAACATCAGCCGGAGAAGGAGCTGAAAGGTGAATCATTCCTCACCCACTCACAAACACAGAGCAGCTTGGGATTAGATGGATCATTCACGATCCCCCAGAACACACACGCACACGCACGCACGTGTTTGTGGCAGGCAGGCGGCACAGTTGACAATCTGCCACTTGGCTGTTATGGATGGGATTCGTACATTTGATTTAATGCTCTTTTACACAAGCACCTGATTGTTGCTTGTCTGTTGCCAAGACTTGAGTTCAGGGAGGAATCTGTCACACGCACATCAAGTAAACACCACCTTCCTACTTACTTGAAGCTCAGAGAGGATGTACCGTATCTGCGAGAGTACAAACAAACTGGACGTGATTGAGTCAAGACAATAATTTCCTGATGCAGAAGGTAAAATGAAGAGTTTATTTTTTTATTTTTTTTTCTAAATGGGCTTCAAGCTGCAGAGCGATTCTGCATTTAGACTCACTGTACTTAAAGTCCAATTTAATCAAGAAAATGAGTTCACATTAGGGTCATCACAGCTGAAGGGAGGCAGGGAGAGTGGTTTCTGACTTAATTACATGCACAAAACCACATCTTTAAACAATGTGAAATTACCATTGATTTAGACAGAAGAATTAATTAGTTCACTTCATTTTTCTGTATGTTCTCATGCATTTTCGCCTATTTTTTGATTCACCTTTTTTTCCCTCTCCTTTAGCGATTAAACAAGCAGATTCACTTTCATTTAAAAGTGAATCTGTTTGTCCCTGACTCTGAGTCTCCAATTGACTGCAAACCTGAGGAAGAGGTGATAATTCATGTCGATTGTCACCTCAGTCACTGTGCTCTCCCTGCTGCTGTGACCATAAAGACCTAATGTGGAGCACATACATCTTGCCTTCAGCCCAGAGAGGGCAATCTTTATGCACTCAATTAAATTGTAGTCAGTTCCACGTCTGTTTCGCAGTGTGGTGGTGTATTCACTGACCTTTCGATTCAGAGCAGTTGGGAAAACATAAACAATGATGAGTGTGGAGCTTATTCCAGCCTCTGTGTGGCTTTCTGGGGGGTTTTTTAATTTGTTTGATTTTTCAAGTACTTCTTTTGTCTTTTTTTTCTTTTCTTTTTTTTTTACTTCTTCCTCCTTGGGCAAAGTTTGATTAAATCCACAGTTAAGCCCAAATTTATTTGCTCCACGGTAGTTTTAGGTTTACACTTCTTTTTGTTCAGTCAAGACATTTTCTAAAAGATCATCAATTTCCACCCAACCGTCATGCAAAGTTTGAGCAAACTTTTAAAATGTCACAAAAAAGGAAAAGAAAATGCAAATTAGGTGTGTTCCCACCTACAGGTTTGGAGCGAATTAAGCAGGAAAGGCAAAGTGTAATTTTGTCAGGAGTTGACTTCACGCAGGGCTTCAAGAGATTGCAAACCAGCATGGACAGTATGACTCAGGAAACTGAACTGATAGCAACACTTTTGTAGAAATGTGTTACTGTCAGACAAGTTGCCATTGTTCTGTCATGTTTGCTAATATTGGTGATGCTGACTCGAAGATGCAGAGATAGAAATGCAGTTTTAATGATTCCAACGTTGGAAACAGCTGATTAGTCAGGTGCATGTTTGCTACATTAGAACTTATTTAGTAAATGTGGTTCCATCTCTCGGCGCATTACCTTTTTTCAGAAACCTAAACCCCACCTCAAGGAAGCGTGAAAATTTATTTTCAGAATTGAGGAAGTTATATTGAATTTTGCCTTTTCCAACAGCCTTTTCTAATGCAATACTTCAAAATACAAAAACGTCAATGGGAACATGGACAGCTACTGTGCAACAATCCCTCCACCTGTGGCCACTTTCCACTCTGGCCACAGATGGAAAGGAACAACTCCTTTGCAACAGGAAAAAGAAAAAGAAAAAAAAAACACTAATTGAACCAGAATTTATATCTGTGTGATCCAACTGGCAACAAAATGGGGATGAAACAAGAGACACAGAAGACAGGAAGGGAGGAAAATGGACAATCTAGGTCACACTGCAAAAAGTCATACCATCATTGAAAATGACTTATTGAGAATGATTATAGCTATTAGAAAAATATTTATTTTTTTAACGGAGTACAGGTTACACATATGAATGTAAGTCACGAACCAGCCTCCAGGTCTTGAACCTTAAATATGAAATTTATTGCTCTCAAATAAAGGCTTGGATGGCTGACCAAATGTCACTTTTCTCCTGTTGTTTTGAAGATGCAGGATTGAGAACATTATTTCTTTGAACAGACAGAAGATGTATTTAGTTTCTCCTCCAAAACTACCTGAGAAAAAGTTCATTTCTCTCTGCGAGGTGATGCATCCAGTCTATACATACATACATTTCTATGTAAAAACATTGAAGAGGAGCTAAGGTGAAGGGCAAGAAGTTCTTTAATATGGCTGTGTGAGTCAACCAGATTAAAAGAAAGAAGAAAACAAATACAGAGAAACAGGCAGACAAAAACATGGAGACAAAGGTTCACGGAGATCGGAAACCACAATGCTGATTATGACAAAGCGATAAGTCGGATTTTCTGCCCCAGTTGCCGTGGCAGCCAGGAGCAGCTGCAGTGGCAGGATAGCACTCGCTCTGCCGTTGCGCTCCTCCGTTCCCTGAGCCGGTCGATTATCAATGATTCGGAAAAGCGAGGAAGATCCTGCTGGGCCCGCTGCCCAGCACATTGCAGGGCCACGGAGGAGGGTGCTGACTGAGGGGGGCTACGACAAGAGGCACACAGACTGAGAAAATATACCTTGGCTTTGTTGTTAAAGGTACTACAAGCTAAAAAGAAAGAGAAAAAAGGGACAGAAATTGAGATAAACACTACCTTTTGTCACTTAGGAGGAAGTGCTCACATGGTTGGATAGCTCAGACGTAATTATAAAGCCGCTCATGTAAAAACTGCAGTTATAATGCAGAGATGACATCATTTTCAATAACTGACCGCTTCATAAGAAAGGATTGTATATTTCTAAAACAGGACACCAAAATATAGTTTATTTCTGGAATTTATTATAGAACCATCTTTTCGTCAATAGTCATTCAGAATTTGTGTATAAATTGTTCTCATACTTATTTACAGAGGTAAATGTACCATCTTGTACTCTGATAATCTTCTGTCAACCATCTAAAACTTTGCACTTTATGATTTGCAACAGCATGGCAACACTTCACCTGATTGCAGTCTGTGCACAAAAAATGTTAGTTCCCCGACATTGGCCTTCAAGATATTGCATCTTCCAAGGCAACGTTGTTATGCTGGTAATATTGCAGCTAAGCCTTAAAGAGATATATAAAAAAAAAACAAAAGTGCAAAAATCAAGGTTCATAATTCACTCGTCTGAATACATAAAAAAAAAAAAAAAATTAAAAATACCTGTGGGTGCTTTTATCAATAATCACTAACAGAAGAGAAACTTTGTAAAGAGACTGATGATTCGTGTTTTATATAATAACATTATCCCAGCATAGCGGGGATGTGAAGGAATGATTCATTTTCAAAAGGCATCAAACTACAAACATGTCACTATATAAAACTACCTATATAGAAAATAATGCATTTTAAGTACTACATGTGCCTTAAGGGTGTTTACATAATCCATTCGATTGTTACTTTGGTGACGTTGAGATATTGAAACGCCTCTACAGATATTACCTTATATGTTCTAAAGTATGCAGGTAAAAATATGACAAACATATTGCTTTTGTGATAAGTTCAATCACTTGAACTTCTTTGGTTCAAATACTGAGATAAAAGTGAACTGTTGAGCATTATACAAATATTTGTTAAAACTAAGCACAAGTATACTCAGATCTTAAGAAGCATTTTCAAAAAATATTAAAAATTTCCATTGCACCATTCCTAAAGTTACTTTAATAAAATGCCACAAAACAGGGTTCAAATGACCAGAGTTGTGCTTGATTATATGGAACATGACACTGCCCCTCCCTCATCTGTTTCTGTGTCCTGCCTGTTAGCTGGCTGAAAGAAATGTACTATATCTGTGCAACAGCCTCCATTAATTCTACAGTATTATATATGCAATTTTTAATACAAATAATGCATCAAAATCAACATAAAAAATAAACTTTATTCGTTTAGCAGCATTTCTTTCTAATCAAAAGCAAGTAGATTATGGTGAACTCTTCTGTATTAAATTCTGGATGAAGTTTTTCAGAAAATAGGATACAACCGTACAGTGGTTGCTACATTCAAAGTTATTAAAATATAAGCAACTCATGCCGACACTTGCCTAGTTATACTGCAGTTGGAAGTTCATAAAATCTTGACACAGGTTCCCAGAATAATAAACTCTCCACTGCACAAATAGAGAAATAAAAATAGGATCCAGCAGAGAAAGAAAAAAAAAAAAACATTACAGGTAAGAAGTGTGTTTGGTGATTAATGAAAAACAGGTGGGGTGCATTCAGGAGCAAAACCCAGGTGCAGATCTTAGACAATGATGGATGGAAATAGTGTTTGTTTTCTACAAAACAAACACTATTTCTGGTAATGTTCTGGTAGGAGGTGGGAAAAGCATTTTATATGAAGAGTATTAAAGTATGAAAACCTGAGTCATCCCTGAAAATTACTAATTATAAATCAAATAGGGGAAAAAACACAAACAGTAAAACTCACAGATAACAATACATTCATTTATTGTTTTTATTGTAATTCATTTTATTATAAAAGCTTATTCTTATTGTTCAATCATAACTTAACTCTATAATGTATAAATAGTTATTTAGCGTGTATTTGGGCTGTAATAAAGGTACAAAGGCTCTCACAGTGACACAAATGTATGTGAGCTGCGAAACAACTATAATGTAGCGACATTGAAGAGGAGCTTCAATAAACTAAATGCTTTTTCCTCTGCATTCCAAAGTTAAAATGATCAACTTATTGTTAAACCGAGAACTTCTCAGCTTTACTCAATAGCGCGACAGGAAAACAATATGCGCACAATACCTCCACGCACATGCAAATACGCAACGCTGAGGGACAGGAGCTGCCGCTAAGTAAGACCAATTCTGTTATTTTATTTCCACTTGCATGTCTGTTTTAGTGAAGCTGTCACAAAAATATTCTCAGAGAGCAGTAGGGATCTGACTCATTGCGACTAACTGTCTGTATTTGTGCACACCGTGTACCTTGACACATGCAAACACACGCATCTCCTGCACACATGCTTATTCGCATGGACCTACACAGTTCCAGTGATCCTGCACCTTTGAAGTTGTCACAAAAATGTTCTGGTTGGGTAGTCAGAGTAAGACACAATCAGACTCTTCACTCTGCCTTATTTTACCCATTTCTGCAACATGCAAGACATACACACGCACATACCGCACACACACACACACACATTAGACTGTCACAAGGATTCGGTCTTTTGCATCTGACTCAGACTGCAGCAACTCAGGTGCCATACTGTATGACCTCTTACAATAAGTTTGTCTCTCTGCGTGTCTGTCATACACACACACGCACACCCCCACACACACACACACCCACATGCAGTTAAAATCTATTCTAATATTATCCTGGAACTGAGTTGTCTGAAGCCTCTGCAGTACCTGACAGCGGCAGCTTTCACAAAATAATGACCTAATATTATGGAGTATATCCATACTGGAAACTGAAAGTATTGTTCTGATTTCTGAGGATTCTTGGAAGACTTTCTGGTATTTTATTTTAATTTCTAGACTCTCTGATTAAAGGTAAAGGGAAGAATTTGTCAGCAGTGCTGCACATTGAGAATTTAGCTCAAATTACAAAGATCCAGGAAAGTAAAAAAACAAATCGCTAAACGTTTATCAAATTGGAATAAACTGTGAATGTGAATGTTGATTTTTTTTTTTTTTTTTTTTAACACAGAACCTTTTAAAGAAGAGAAATTATCATACTTAAGTATATATATAAAAAAATAAAAACAATGTTTTTAAAGAATTCAAATAGTGATAACATGATCAGAATTTCAAGAACCGAAAAGGCTTTGTTTGATAAATGGCACCTGGTTGTTATTCATTATCACACACTCAAACATAAACACTTTCTTCTGATTGCATTTGACGCAGTACCTTGCAATTTTGTTCCCAGAAAATGTCTCAGAACAATATATTTTCCATGTAAAATAACAATAAAAACAGCTACACCATGCGTGCAGCGTTGCTGCTCAGCTCCCTCCTACTGCTCCGTCTGAAGTGTTGCTCAGTTTAACATCGAACATTAAATCTTGTGATTTCCTGCCTCCACCGAGGCTTCAGAGGAACACCTCTCAGCTACTGTGTGGACCACGGCGCAATCTTTGTTGCTTCTTTCCATCTTCCTCATCTTCCTCCTCCAACATCCCACAAGTTAGTGGATTTTATAAAAATGGAAAGTCCAGCAATGCATTTATATGTAGAGATGAAAGGAAGTTAGATAAGGAGGCCTTGGTAAAATGAAAGCACACGCCTTTTGAATTAAAGGTTTTACCTACTGAGTACAAATCTACGGAGTCTGCTTAGTTCTTTTCACAAACTTTTTCCATTTGGGCTTCATTTTTGTTTGTTTGATAACAGCAGCTTGGACTCTGTGATATGTTGGTTTGCAAATGGGAAGATGCAATTTGCAAATGCACCAAGTCCTAAATGATTTAAGACCTGGTGAGTACCAGATTAGTCATATGTTCAAATTTTTTTCTTAAATCAAATGTACAATTGTGTCTGAAGTGAAGAAAATGGGCTACATGCTTTAAAACTACAGACAATTTGGGATAAAAACACAAAAAACTTAGCTCTCTCCGGACTGGGGAAGCTTACTAGCGAGTGTCTGATTGTGTGTTGGCTCATGGATAATCACAGAAAGGCCCCTTCTTCTTAGGGGGGATATCAAGGTGGGGTGTGGTGTAAGCTGGTTATCAGGCAAAAAAGGAGCTTGAACCTGTCAAGTCCTGACATTGTGAACTGGTTGTAGGGATGCAGACAGTTGCTTCACTTGCAGAGAATTGCTGGGCTCACCTCCACGTATTGGGCTTTAAAAAAAAAAAAAAAAACACCCTGAGAAGGCCTTGATTTTCTCCTACCTTGGCATAACCAGGTGAGACTATTTTTGGAGGATATTCACAAGCCTTGAGCTGAGTGCCTGCAGTTCTCCCTGGGGAGTGGGATGACTTCCTCTTTACAGCTTCAAGCTGTTAAGAGAGTAAGCTCTGACTGTTTATTAATTTTTTTTGCAATGAGCATCAGCTTGAATTACAAGTCCTTAGGAGATTGTGACTGGGAGGAAGAAGTGCGATCCAGGGGATTCAGACATTCACCCCGGAGGGTTGTGATTGATTTTGTAAACGCATCATCAAGCCTGCAGCTCACTGTGTGAACAGAGGGGGAAAGCTGACGGCTGATCACCAACTGGTGGCGAGTTGAATCTGGTAGCGATGAAGACCGTTAGACACACCTGGTTGACATCAACTAAATGCTGAGGAGGAACTGACTCATCTGGAGAACAGCCTTTAACACCTCATGAAGTTTTTTTCACAAGCCCTGTAGGAAGTTAATGTTCAAATAAAATGAAGTCATAGATTTAGAGTGACTGCTGAAATGACTCAGCAGAAATGCTTAAATATAGGGTTTGGGTTTTTTTCAGGCAACAGCTCACGGCATTCTGTATTTCTGAAAGTATGAGAACCACAAAAAAATGTCTTGGAATTGACGCTCATCTGTTTATACTCTTTCTCTGCTTTTATCAGTGTCTCAACATGAGTAATATATCTTAGAGGAACAAAACCTTAAGACTACTCAGGCAAAACCTTTTGATTATTTGCCGTATTGTGAGGTTAAATGGGAAAGCAAGCATTATTTTTCATATTGCATTTGTTCTTCTCGCTTAAATGATCAAATATATTTCTCTCTTTGCTCTACAAACCAATTCCTCATATAAAGTTCTGTGGATAAATTATAAATCCCTGTCAGCCTAAAGAAAGTAATTATGGGCATAAATATTGCACTGGCCACATTAAACCAAGCGCAGGGTTGCTTGCTTCATCTGTTCTTATAACTTGGCTTTCAGTAAAGGCCTGCTGCATTATTTATTATGGCATCCCAGCATGGAAGGCAATCTTCTTGGAAGGCTCAGATATAAATGTGTACATCTGTAAATATGCTAATGTTTTCCTATTGAGCTCCTTCCATTTATACAAATTCCACAGAAAGAAAACGACTCACCACATAAATTGCAATTCTAATTTCGCATGACACACCAGATTTGTTTGACCTTCGGTGCTGAGAGGTTTTTATACAAAGTGATTTTTGCAGCACCATGTCATTTTGCTCGATTAATGTTTCCTTTTAGAGTTGTCTTTTCATTACAATGTTGCCGATGTTGTAAACTGGAGGATTGTACTCTTGAATTCCACTAAGTATCACTGAACATACAACACATCCCAGCTGCAGGCCTGAATTATTGGTCGAGAGATAATCTCCAAACCAAAGGTCGCCAATTACAAGACTTCTTGATTTTCAGTCTGTCTGCAGCAAACAAACAAGCAGCCTTGCTACAGTGTCTTGCAAAAGTATTAATGCCCCTTGAGCTTTTACATATTTTGTCTCATTACAACCACAAATATAAATATATTCCATTGGAATTTAATGTTATGTTATGTTAACAATTGCAAAGAACAAAGAAAATCCTCCGTGATTCAAAAAGATTTTTTACAAATAAAAAATTGAAAAATGCAGTGCACAGAAGGCTCTCAAACTATTACCATCTGTACCGTGGCAAATTTTAACATTCTTTATGATAAATGTTTTGGCCTTTATTGTCCTTTTGAGAAGCCTTATGCTTTCCTAATTTCATGTGTTTGGTATGTTTCATAAGCAGGTATTTGTACTTTTGAGTAATAGTCTAAGCAAACTTTACATTTTTTGTTTAACTCAAAAACAAATGAACAAAACACTGATGAGAAATTTACCGAACAGAACCATGACAGAAACAGAATGAAACTCTGGAACAAACTTTGTCCTCAGTGCTGGTTTTGATTCCATAAAATGAAATGCCTCAGATCGGACGTGCAGGTGCGGTTTCTCCTTTTGGTTAGAATTTGGTCTGTTTCTTAAGAGACTCTCTCCAAAAGAGACAAGCCACAATACTGCCAATCAAAACAAAGTGCTGAAAATCTTTGGGAACCACTGTGTAAGTGAATGATGAACGACTGAAAATCCAAAGTCTTTCACAATTTCAGTAAGTCGAGTCTAAAGCCATTAAGTTTAAGACTCAAGAAGAATTTGAATAGATGCTAAGCCTGCAGCTCAAATCCAAACCTCTGATTAAACTCAGCTTTTGTTCGAGGCTTGTTTAATGTGAACCTTGATTAAAAATTCCTGACTGTTCACTACAGGCCAGTGAAGGTCAATAAACTTTAGTCTTGTCGACTTTAATAAAATTATTCATCTGCTATGTGTTTCTGGGTCATAACACACAATTCGCTTGGAGGTATTTGTTTATTGTTCTTGTTGAAATACGATTGAGTGAGTCCTATTTTATGCAGCACAATGTTTTAGTCTGGACCTTAGCCAGCGGAGTCATTGAGCACATGATGACGTTGTATGTCACAATGCGAGGAGTATGTGTTGTATAATGTAGCTATTTATCGGTGTCACCACGTACAGTACCACATGTTCTTTTTAAGATCTGCGCCATCATGTGGCCTTGAGCTCTGCTGTCCCTGTTCTGCGGCTCGCCGAAGCCTCGGCAGCCTCTGGGCAGCTGTCACTTGTTTCATGCTCTGATGGCACCATAACCTAGCGTGGAGAAGATTACGCAGTGAGGCAAGCTGCTCTCTGATTTGTCCCGAGACTTTGCATGCAGCAAGTTGTCCCATGAATAACAGAACAATTTGCAGTTTTTCTGCATTTCACATGTATGCTTCAGTGTTAAAAACAAATGTTGATGACATCGCCAACAAAAATAAAATGTGCGAGGGGTTAATATTTTTATTTTGAATATACAGCCTTCTACTGCAACACCTGCTTAAAATCTGCTTAGCAAGCAAAAGATCCCCACATGAAGTCTGACGTCTGACTTGATTCCAGACCCTCAACGGTCGCAGCAGTTCAAAAATGTGACTCTCCACTCCTATTTCAAAAATCTTTTAAAATGTCAACTTTATTTGTAACTTTTATCATTTTATCTTAACTGTACAATTCCCTGCTAAAGATGTGAGACATTTTTTCTGACCCTATCTTCCTGCTTCACGGTCCTTCGCCCTTCAGCCTACCTCAGAAAAAAAAAAGAAAAGAAAAAAGAAAGCCAGTTTCTGCTTGGTAAGGTGGAGTGTCTGCCTGGTGGGTTTGCTCAAGCATCCAGCCAGCTGACAGGAGGTGAGGAAACAGCTGAAATTGATAGAAAACATCACAAATAAACTCAGGCAGAAAGAAGTAGCTCACTGAAAGGGGTGGTAACGTTGTCATTTATCAGACCAGCGGAGAGTGAGGGTGTCAGGTGCTAGAAAGCTTACAGTATTTTTTGGAGAAACAGACCTGAACGAGCTACGAGCTTTGCCATCAATCACAAGGCTAACTAAGACGTCAGTCAGACACTTCAGAGGAGGGAAACCTGAAGGAGCTGGACTCGGCATCAGGTGTGTTTGAGTTTGCAGTCATTCCCACCTACATGGACCGAGTGTTTAAAATAGAGCTCTTTTGTCTGGAAAACAATCCAGCATCACTTCCTTAGTATTAGGAAAAATAATAATAAAGTCAAACAGAATCAATATCAGTCTCAGTCTCAAGCAATTGAACATCTCACCAATTTGCAATAAAATGTCAAGCATGCTGCCAAGTCTTTCATTGGCCCAGCTCTTGTATTAGCTGCTATTACTTAAGGAACTCAGCAACATTTCTATAAGAAGTTTTTATGTTAATATCTGTGTTGTTTTTGGTTTGTTTTTTTACTTGTGCAGCTTACATAGTTAAAAGAAAAACTATAATTCTGAAAGATTAATTTTACAAAAAGCCATATGAGTACAGTTAAAAGTTTTAGCATCTGTAATACCCTTGGTCAGACTATTGAGGATTCGTTTTCTTTTCAATTGATTAGCAAAACACAAAGCCAGGACCAATGGGGCAGTTGGTAGCACTGCTGCCTTGCAGCAAGAAGGTCCTGGGTTTGAATCCCGGTCTTTCTGCATGTTTTTCCTGGGTACTCCATCTTCCTCCAACAGTTCAAAAACATGACTGTCTCTCAAAATTTTCCTTAGAAAATGTATTGTTTGTCCTTCGATAGACTGGCAACCTGCAGGGTGAGTGTACCCCGCCTCTTGCCAGTTGATCGCTGGAGAGAGGCATCAGCTCCCCTCTGATGATTTTGGACACACCTCACATGTGCATCACTGTTACCAAAAAAATGTAACTACTCCCCTATTATTGCAGCAGTGATCGTTATAACAATAAAATCACTATCCTGTCTGCAAGGTTACATTTTCACTCACCTTGGATATTCAGATGCTTGAAGATGAAGATGATAATAATTATCTGACTAGTATAACCCCAAACTGAACCTTTCTAGGTGGTCATTTCATTCTTAAATATGAAAAACAAACAAATAAATAATTAAAGCAAGGATGTAACATCGTGGCAACAGTAACGTAATCCATCCTGATGCAGCAGAACACGCTGAATTACTCTCCCGTAATTCCAGTACACATGCATTATTCAAAATGGAGGCTGAGCAAGTACAATCCACATGCTCCAAAGACGTGATAGGACTTGATGTTCTACATAACAGCTTTCACTTCCTTATGTTTGGAGCCATGCAATACTCATTTTTTAATTCAGTTGCATACGCGGAAAGGTAGGAAACAATGTGATAGCGTCTTAAAAGGTAAGACAACAGCAACAAACGTTTGAAAATGTGTGTAAAAAAAAGATGTAGGTAGAAAAAAAAAATAAATCATTATAAAACTATATGTTGGCAATTGCAAATGAATTTGTGTCCTATGTTTCAGACAGTGATAGTTGACTATGACAGCAGCTGGGCAATTGACCTCTTGGACTGACAAATATGACGATGTGGCAATGTCAGATTTAATGATGGATTTTATTTTAACACAAATTTTATGGCTGAATCTCTCTAAAATGTTTAGTGTTATTTATTAGAACTTTTGCATGGAGGCTTAATTATAGATCAGACGGCTCTGAAATGGCTAAAAGCTGTCAATGTACTCCTTCCGATTATAGTTATTAAGTGTGCCTACATGTTTATGTAGAGAAAATGTATTTATCAACAGAATATTTCTGAAAATGTATTGCAATAAGAGGAAAAAAGGAGAAAAATGCCATATTTATTATGGATGATGAAATTGCCAGTAGGATTTTCAAAAACATAAAATGCATCCATGCTAAAAAATGTAAAAAGCAAAAAAAAAAAAAAAAAAGAACAGCAAATCTTTAATAAATGATTAGCGTTGTTGAATGATGACAATAAAACATTGAACATTTCCAGTAAAATTAAAGAAAAACCAGATGGCAGTAATGTCAAAAGTCCATCATGACCTAAAATAAATCAAATATGTCAACACTGTAATTATGTCTATGTTCATATTACGTTATGTTTCATTTAGTAGAAACTTTTTTCAAGTTTCACTCATTTCTACAAAAATAACTGTATTTTTTTATTTATTTATTTTTTACATAAAACATTTCATTTTTCTTTTTCAAAACTTGGTTTGACAAACTTTTGTGCTTACAGGTAATTCTACACACTCACTGGCCTATTTATTAGGTACACCTTTCCAGGACCAAGTTGGACCCCTTTTGAAAACTGAAAGTAAGACTCAGTGGACCAGCCAACACTTTTCCAATCGATTGTGTCCAGTTCCAGTAAGCCTGTGTGAATTCTAGCCTCCTTTTCTTTTTTTATAGCTGGCGCCCATCTGCATCAAGGATCAATGTGTTGTGCTTTCAGAGACTGTAGTTTTATCAGAGCTACCTTTACCTTTCTGTCATTACGAACCAGTCTGAACATTTTTTTCTGAGTTTCTCATATTCATCTACTACATTAATGGCGTCTACTTGATATTTTTCCCAGACTATTTTCTGTAAACTTGAGAGATAGTTGTTAATGACCTGTCACCCTCAAAGTAATTAAAATCCCCTTTAATCGCCATTCGGATGCTGACCTTTTAGGAAGTCAACTTTACCACATCTAGAACCCCAAACACATTGAGTCTCTGTAACTGTCTGATGGATTATTTGTGCTAATTCCAGTAATCAAATGAAAAGGTGGACCTACTATAATGGCCTGTGAGTGTACCTTATCGAAGGCGAAGGATAATATTGCTTTTTGCCTTTATAATTTCTCTTCTCTTTTGGTGCTCTTTGCAGAGTTAACTGGAAACACACATTCTGTTGTACAAATCCAAGCATATTCACACATAGAGAAAAGATAATTATGAGTTATTATTAGTTACAGTAATCATTAACTCGCTGTATCACCGAGCTCTGGGGTGAAAGCATTCGTCATTTTGCATCTTGAGTTCAGTAATAAGACTAATCCTGAGCGACATAAAAAAAAAGGGTTTAAATATTAGCCATGGAATTGGGCATTAAGAGCCCTCCGATGAAATCATAAGTGGGCTGCTATTTTAAGAGAAACTAATCAAGCATAATTTCACTGAGCATTTACAAGGTCATTCAATTAGCTTATAAAACAATAACCAGACATGGCATCAGTAATGACATATTTTGTAATTACTATAAATAAATAAATAAATAAATAAATAAATAAATATCCAGAAACATAAAAAGTTCTGCAGGTAATGCCAGAAATTTAAAAGTAGAATATAAATTATGCAAAACCACAAATAATTAGAATTGCCTTTCACAACAGAGACTTGAGCAGCTTGTGTTATCCAGTTGTGTGCCTCATTGGACAGTGGCTGCATGGTTGAGTTTGACAGGTTAGAGAGAGTTTGTGTCATGTGCTTGTTTTGAAAGTTTCACTGGCAAATATCGGATGATGTTCAACTTCTAAGTATCACTGAATGTGCTGCTGATTTCAACCCAAACCAGAATAATCATCTATTAAAATCATTCATTTTGTTTAAAGGTATATGTTCTGATCTCATTTAAAACATAAGATGAAGGCCTGATCATTACGATTTTGCTCGATTGGTGTCAGAGGCCTGCATTAAAACCCAACTTCTAAGTCGTGTTGCTGGTGCACTACCCTGCTATTTTATGTAAGCCAAAAACAACGCTAACTGGAGAGCAGCATGGCTCTGTTTTGTTTGGCCAAGTCATTAAAACATTACAGCCTTCTTTTCTGCGTATGTATTCTACAATGCACAAATTATTTCCCTGATTCAATGACTGTGGTTTTTCTGTAGCAGTTTTTTTTTCTTCCACATTTTACGCTGGTAATCAATTTACCTGCATGTACATCACGTATAAGTCAGAACTTAAACACAACAACCTAGATTATATATAAGCCCAGTTGTGTTATTTCTGGCTGTGTTTTTTATGGCAATTAATCCACTATCCAAAAATCAAAATTTACCACATCATTGAAAGAACCACCACACCTTAAATTTTACATAATCCCAACAAGGGGAGAATTAAGATAATCACTTTGGTAAAAATAAGCAGTCGCCAGATACGTGCAATAACTACATTACAATCGTCGCTACCATGTTGCAGTACACCAACAAATTAAATAAAAATTTTCTCTTGACTTTGCAATGCGTTTATTGAGGAAAGCCAGCACATCCAGTGATGCTTTAAGGCTCAGAACTGCATCCAGTCATGAGTTGACTGAGAAAGGAGAGTTCTCCTAGTGTTGGTTGTCACATTGTGGCTGAGAACCGTGAGTTTTACAACGGTTACGAGACGAAACCAAAAAGGGGCTGGATGAAGAGGCCCATGGTTCCCAGGATGCACACTGTCACAAAGACCCAAAGGAAGATCCTGTCAATGACCATAGCAACATACTTCCAGTCGTCTTCTACCTACAAGTAGAAAAAGACAAAAAAAAAAAACAAAACAAAAAAACACTTGTGGTATTACGCATAAAATAATATGTATATATTTCTTTTCTAGACAATATGTTGTGCACAGTAAGCAGGAACAAAGTTTCAAATATCAACTTTACAGCAGGGCGGAAAATGTTTAAATCAAGAAAAAGAGGAGAACGTTTCTAAAAATTTTATGAGTCAACATAAATTTGATACATTATTTACACATGAATTGATAAATATGATAATTTTAATCCACAGCAACAGGGATTTTGAGAAATCCGTCTGAGCCCTGAGTTTTTCGTATCAAGCGTTTCTGCTCCCCAATGGGAGACTCCATTCTCTTTATTTATAGCCGACAGACAGGGGAGTAAAGCCTGAAGCGCACACTCTGCTCGAACCTGAACCATTGTTAACTCTCAGAGCAGTTTAGGTTTGGCATCAATTTAGGGAAGTTTTTGAATGGTGCTCTCCCACAGGCCTTCAGTGCATGTGTTGGGTTTTTGCATAAATACATTATGCAAAAGAACCCCTGCAGTGTGTTTATTTTCTACCACCTTGTACATACAAACAGCATATTTAAACAATAGAAAGAGTTGTATCTCTTCTACACTGCATCATTTTTTAAGATTTATTCAGAAAATGTGCACAGTGCAGTTTTGCAACTGGCATATGTACAGCATATGCTTGGACCTGAAGTATATGCTGTACATTGTAACATCATTGAGTTGATGTTACAATGTAAGGTGAGAAAAAAAGTGAAATGAACTCACCTGTAGAGAGAATAGAGAATGGTGAAAACAGCAACATGGCAAGATGGCAATATCTCAGAAATACATTAAAAATGATGCAAGAAAACTGTGATATACACACAGTTTTTTTGTATTCTTCAACAGCATCTCTGGGTTGAATTGGTTCGTAGCCTATTAATTAACATCTTGGAGTACTTAGTACAAGACGGTAAAACATATTTTAATTATTTTTTTTAATAAATTTAAAATAGAAACCCTATTTTGACACAAATCTGTGGGTTTGATTAATAGTTTTTGCAGCACAATGTCACCCTACGCAGGTTGTTTTTCTGCATTGTGACAGACCAGTCCCATAGCAAAGCACAAAATTTACGACACAAATTCATAAAACCTTCCATCTGTCCACTGACAGACTCCTTCTCCAGTTTATAAACCCACATAGTGCCAACAGTCTCTTCTGCAATTTAATGTACCTTAAAAATAGACCACTTAAACTATAAAGGCAAGAGTAAATCCTACGTCACCAAAAATTCAGATAAGCTGGAAAAACACGGCACCTCTTTGGCCTTGTTCCTGCTCCTCATGTTCTCAGCTATGTACTTGACGCTCTCGATGGCCTGTCTGATCTCGGGCGACACCACGGAGAAGGCCATCACCGTGTTTATGTTCTGTGGACTCAGCTGACGAGGCACCTTTCCGGACTCTGGTGTCTCTGGGGTTTCCCTCACATGCTGGCAGGGGCAGGGACATTTCTTGCCAGTGCAGCCCTCCATGGCCGTGAGCTTACTGTCGCCACCAACCTCCAGACAGTTGAGGGAACCTCCTCCAACCTGCTGGAGGGACACAAGCACAACTAGAAACTAGACTCTGTTTGAGAAAGATCTTGGCTGACAAAACGTCACTCATTTCAGATTTGGTAAAACCAAATGACGGCATAACACTCCCTTGTCGATGTACAATATCAACAAGGGAATCTTAAGAACAGATTTTTCTGAAAGACTGATAAGCAGGACCTTCTTATTGATTATACCCCTAGAAAACTATCCCCGCCAATGTCTTCTGCTTAAACAGAGAACAATAACACATTATCAGAAATCCTTCATTTACACGTTGCATGATTATCCCACGAATATACAGTGAAAAGTGCTAATTTATTTAAAAGAAATGCAGAACACACTTTTTATTCAACAACAGGCCGAATGCGCAATGGCATGAAAATGTGTGCACACCTTTTGGCTGAACTACTGCACAGGAAAAATCGACCTGCTGATTCAGTTTCACAGAAACACCGAAGAGTCTTGGAAAGTAAGGGCTTTAGCTTGATTCATTATATGCTGATAAACTGTTTACATTGTCATTGATTAGCTCACACCTGACACATGGGCATCTGGTGTGCAAGCGGATGACAGGGAGAGTCAGCTGCGGTAGGAAAACAATAAGATCCAAAAGTCTGTCTTTAAACATTAATTCCCTGTTTTGTGACAGTGTTTTTGATAACTGGCTGTGGCTCTTTAAAGATTGTTTGTCCAAACTTCATCAGTAGGTACTTCCTGGTGAAACTCCAGGTGGGGAGATTTCTGCTACACTTCATAAAGTTTTCCTCAAGTTAAAACTTGAGCAAAACATTATTTTTTAGCCTAAACATGTATGTTGATCCAGTGAGCCAAAATAAACCAGGAGGTGCACCAAGGACTGGCTGAGAAATAAGAAATGTAAAGTCTTGGGCCGAGCCAATGGTCAAGGTCATGTCAAGGACTAAAGACTAAAGTAGTTGGACACAAGGAGCCTCCTGGACATTATTAATCAAGAAATAGTAATTGTTTATCATGCTTAGAGTGTGCATTTCTCTCCAAACATCTGTTTCTTTTTTTTAACAATTTCATTTATTTATTCTTTTATTTTTAAAATAAGTGTATTTTGTGTTTAATCCATTTAAATCACTTTCTTCTTCAAATACATTGAAATGTGAATATTTCTGAACAGGTTAGAAAATCTTTTTTTGTAGTTGTTTTTTTGTCTGACATGACCTTAGATTCAACAGAATATTAGCTTAGGAGAATGTTGTTATTATTTTTAACAGAAGGTGGTACTGTGTCCCAAAATGATGCATGAGAAACTTCAAGAAAACAAATTTCTATGCAGTGGGGTGAGATTTCCGTACCTTAATCAAGCTGTCCTTCCTCTTCCTCCGTCCTTTCCCTCCTCCGCCTCCTCCTCCCCCTCCACCTCCTCCTGCTTCCCCACTGCCGTCCAGCCACCCGGCCTTACCCTCCTCATCTGTCGGCCTACGCATCAGCATAATCCTGGGCAGCACTTTGAGGAACACGGACCGCACCCAGCACGGCATGGTGTGTGTCATGGGCGTGCGGTAGTGCACGTTCAGCACGAACACGGTTATGACAATGCTGAGTGTGACGAAGATCATCGTGAAGAGCAGGTACTCTCCGATGAGGGGGATGACCAGTGACGTTGAGGGGATGGTCTCTGTGATCACGAGCAGGAACACAGTGAGGGAGAGCAGGACGGAGATACAGAGCGTGACCTTCTCTCCACAGTCAGATGGGAGGTAGAAAACCAGCACTGTGAGGAAAGAGATGAGGAGGCAGGGGATGATGAGGTTGATGGTGTAGAACAGCGGCAGGCGACGGATGTAGAAGGAGTACGTGATGTCCGGGTAGATCTCCTCACAGCAGTTGTACTTGATGTCGTGTTTGTAGCCCGGAGCGTCAATGATCTCCCATTCCCCGCTTTCCCAGAAGTCTTTGAGATTTACCTAGGAGATGAGTAGGATTTCCAAGCTGAATGATCTACTACGAGAACAACAGATATTCATTTTTAAAATGGTGTAAATCGTAGAAAAGTTTGACGTTGTTGGATGTTAAAAAGAAAGTATGATCAAAGTGAAGCCACTGAATAACCCATAAGTCTCGTGAAAAGTATGAAAGCGATACAGTCAAGTGTGAACTGACTGACTAATGATTCTGATAGGCTTCCTTGGTCTTCTCCTGTATACCGTATACATGTAGTCATGTAAAGAGTTGCAAAATAAATGGTCTTTTGAGTCTGTAAGTGACTGGCCTGCGGTCAGAAACTGGCATTTAAAATACGCAGATCAACTTATTTGTCTAATTCACTAACTGTACCGAAGCTGGACTCAGATTAAAACTGCAGAAATTAGTTTTTATAATTTTATGAACCTTTAACAAGGAGGTTTTGTCAACAGCTGATTGAAGACTAATGAAAAACTAAATGGAAATAAAGCAGCAGAGTCCTGGCAGCATTTAGAAAAGAAAACTGATGGATTTTATGGTTGGAGCAAAAATGTCTGCCTTAAAAAAAGAAGAAAATAGTGAATCACTAACGATGTTTATGACATAACGTTGGAAATTGACACACGTACTGACCTTGGATCCAATGAGTACAAGGTCAATCTTGGCTTTGTCATAAGTCCAGGAGCCAAACTTCATGGAGCAGTTTTGATAGTCAAAAGGGAAGTAGGTGATATCCATTGGGCATGAGGATTTAAAAATGGCAGGAGGAACCCAGGTGATCGTACCGTCATACTTCAGCAAGGCTTTGGTCTTATCCTCCACCAGGAAGTCACCCACAGCACTGCAAGGTAGCAGTATCAACACGTTTCCAAGACAGCCAGGGCATCAAAGGACACGACACAAGTGTGGTTGAAATAGGACACAAAGATGGGAGAAAGGGAATTGTTTCAAACAGTAAGAGGAAAAATAGTAAATGGAGGCACAGAAGAAGAAATGCTAGGCTAGAAACAGTTCACGTGTGGACTGAGCTTCTTTATTGTAAGCAGCAATAAAGACCGAATGAGGCTGCAGGACACGTAGCACAAAGTAACTGAACAATTGACCATAACATTATCCTCTCTAATTTAAACTACTAAACTGACATCAACAAACGCCAGTGAATTTGTCTTTTTATCCGTTTTATTTTTATTGTTTTATTTGAGTGTCTTTTGTGCTTTTTTTTTTGTACTTGGTATGAAATATTTTAGACATTAAACAAATTTTAAGCTGTGACCAACTTTTGAAGTGCTTCTGGTCTCATTTATTGGAATCAGACTATTGTACTTGTAGTTCCTTTTTTAACTTGATAAATTAGAATCAAGTTGTTTTGAAGTTATTCAAAACACTGAACGACTGCCTTAGCTTTTGCTCCTAATAGTATTCAATAAATAATCATGCTCACACAGCTCTTTGATACTTCAACATGGTGTCAGTACAGATGAATTCGGACTCAGACGATGAAGAAAGCCTCACTTGTTGTAAAGAACAATATCAGGTCTCCAAATCTTGTTTGAGGGAACTCGGATGAATTCAATCCCATCAAACTCTGCTGGCATCCATCTTAATTTGTAGTCGTTCCAAATCTGGAAGAGAAAAATCCAACACTCCTGTTTCTTCTGTTTTAATATACCTTTCTCTTGGCAATGTGTGGCTGCAAGATTGTGTTAGCATCTTCTGGTTTGACACCTGTAGTACAACAGTTCGCTTTGGGAATGTATCCGCCTGTATAATTCCAGAAATTCTAAGAATTTTCCTAAAATGATGTGACGAGGATTTGCTTAAGTGATAGGATTCTTTGAGAATGTGTGAATTATATTTTTACTGCTGGTCTTCATATGACAAATCAGCTAAGGACATGAAATATAATTAATGTCTGAAAGATGACGATCCATTGATGATTATCTAACCAGTGTAAAGCCTAAACATTGACGTTCCAACAAGGTTTTAATCTTTGTGAGAGACTTTTTGTTTACAGAAAAGAAACATATTCAGGAAGTCCCAAACCACATTCTGACAAAACCAAATGATAATATTGATACCATAAACATTTTACATTTTTTTAATTGTTTACTGAAGATGTTGCCTCTCTTTGTAAATGAGAAAGAAAAATACTTGCAATCAGAACTTTTCCTCTGGTGTGGAAAGCCATGTAAGTACAACACCATGCAATAAAATTTCACTGATCATCACTCTTTCTTTTGCCCCTGCAATACTTGCGAAAAATGATTTTCTTGGTTCCATTTTTTTTTTTTAAAGAATGAAGCTACCGACAGTAGACATGCCTGTACAGCGAGTAGCTCAGACAGTATGAATAAATTCTTCACTGGCAAATAACAGATCAAAATACCTGCAGGTAACATTTTATGAGCTGTGGATCCATTAGTCTTGGCTATTTGGATGTCGCTCTAGATGATTTTCTTTTTTTTTTTCATTAGCGAGACGGATTAATGCTCAGTCATGACCTGGAAGATTTTTAATTAACCAGTTCATGCTACACTGGTTTTTCCATTTATCCATCCACCGAGTTTGCATTATGATTGCCAGGATAATTCTCGATGGTATTGTAGATTATTGTGGCCTTGAGATTCAATCAAAAGGCAAATTTACTGTCACAGAAACCAGCTGGTGTTTTACTTGAGATTAAAACAAAATGCTGGGCTTGATTAGCTAAATTGTTATTTGGAACAAGCTGAAGAAACTGGTTTCTGATTAGCATGTGTAACAAAAGTATCAACAAAATGTATTGTGTAGATCAGAAAAATATAAATAAATGACATTAAAAATGTAATTAGAGATGTGAATTTCAATTCATCTTAAAGTTCCTTTTCCCTGTTTAATGGTGAGCTGTGGTACTTTTTCAAAGGATAAGCATATTTAAATAGTATTATTTATTTCTATTTTTGTAATACAATATAAGCATCTGACTTACAGTGCGTGATAAAGGTTTTTATAGTCCTTGTGTATTGTGAACTCACATGTCGTAGCCATAAATTTGTTTCCATGATTTGATTCACCTCATCCTGCACAGAAACAACAGAGAAAAATAAGAAAGTTAGATGTTGTTGTGAAAACCCAACGACAGCATTGGAAAAAATTGGAAAGAATTTACAGTGAACAAAAATGAAACAAAAAAAAAACAGGAGACAATCCCTTTTTTTCAATTTGTGTTTTCTGGTGCAGAGGTTGTTCAGCTGAAAAGGTCAACTTAATAATACGTAGAGGTGCAGGTGTCACTGCCTCGCTGCCATTCTCTATATTGACCGTTCAGGTTTGATTTACAGTCCAGTGATCCTCACGACTGTACACAAGCCACCCAGAAAAGCCCATCAGCCAGAATCTGAACAGACCCACAGGTGTCAGAGCGCACACACAGGTCAGTTCTCTTGCCGTCACCTTGCTGAGCATGCAGATATAACTACTCTTGAGTCCAATCTGAAAAGTTTCTTCCAGGTATTTTTTTTCCTCCTATTTTGAAGATTGTCTTTAGAGGGATTTGAACAAAAAAGTGCTTTCAGATACAAACTTACAGCCACCAAGTCACAAATCGCCACAGCAAATTCCAGATCCGCATCAGTCTCTGAAATTGGACAAACTAAAGAAAGACTAGAATAACATTGAGGTTTTCTTTTGCAATGCTTCTATTATTTTTTTGTTTTTTCTATCAAAAGCTGGGCAATGTGATGATCACGGAAAACACATTCCTTTTCACAAACACTGATCATGACACAGAGAATAAGTTAAAACGTGACACGTGCATATACTGAATTCTCTGATGTGTGTGTCTCCAAACGGGAAAAGACTTACGACTTTAACAAGCTGCGAGATGGAGACCTCAAACTCCACGGTAACAGGATCAGAAACATTCTCCACTGGTCTGATGAACTGGTTATACCGTCTAAAAAGCTTCTTGAAGAGCCGGTCCTCCGCTTTGGATGCGACACAGTCTGAAGTTAGAAAAAGAAAGAAAGAGTAGACAGAGCAAATTGTGACCAAAAGTGTGAAAAATAATAATAATAATAAAGAAAAGAGAGAGTTCACTGAGAACCTGATAAGTTGCAGCTATCCTCCACAGCCCTCTATAGCTCGTCTAATCAAATTCAGTCATATTGGGGATGACTTTGATTGAAGCCAGGCTTCGTCTTCTTCTAATTTTGATGCAGCTTCTCATTAATGAGCTTTTTCGGATGAACCGTCTGCAAACTTTTCTCTTTAGAGTATCTCTTCGCTGCTGAGATCAGAGTAAAAAGTTTTCTATGAGCAAGTCTGAGATGAGTGATAACTTTCAGTGTTGAAGAGCCAAACGGATAAAGACATATTTTCTTTCTTTGTTTTAATTTTGATAAACCATCTCAGGGAAATTATCGCCTCACTCAGTTCTTACCCTGACCATCTCTATTGGTGCCTCATTATATTTTATGTAAATCGAGTTAATATTTTTTACATGGTCTATAAATCCCAGTATAGATTTAATGGAGAACCTTTATCTTTATCCAAAAGTTTGTTTAGTTTTTCCTCTTATTTTAAACATTTACTTTCTACACTCCATCCATCTTTAGCTTCATAACATCTCCAAAACAAACCCTGTCAAACCAGGAGACTCTGCCTTGCGTAGGCACACATCAACTCTTGGATATATTTATTTGAGCAGGTATTAAAATACCCAGTATGTCTGGGATTAGCATTTACAAAAGAAGTAAATAACAGTGAAATAAGCTCCGACAAGCATATCCGCTCTCTTCTCCCGATTAATCCTGTACGGCGAGTTCAGCCACAATATTTCACGATTAACCTAATGTAGGTGTGTATCTGTCTGGATGGCTCATTTCATGTCTACATTTAGCAAAACATATTTGCAGTTGTATTTACAAATTGTCCTGACATAGGTTGCCTGAGGGACAATGTGAGGATGTCAACCAAGGGGAAGAAGCTATTTTGGCCCAGTGAAGAGAAGTTGGCTATGGCCTGTGGATAAGATATGAACGTTTTTTGGTTTTTTTTATTTGGTGCAGGCATAGAAGGTGGAAGGACCAATTATTTTCTCAGGTTTTTCCGCAGTGTTTTAGATTTCTGTTACTAGCTTTTTGTTGAGCAAAGCTTAAAACTTGTATGTGTGTAGAAATGAAATGAATGCTCAAAGAAAAGCTTAGTAATAGAAATCTAAAATGCTGAGAAACTCGTGAGTGTTGCGATTGACTGCAAAGAAACTGAATCCAGCTGAATTGCAATAGGGATCACTCCTGCTCTTTTTAAACATGATAGCTTGTCGATATCGTTCTATATATCTGCATTAATATCACAATGTCTGTCGGGGATCAGAGGTGACAGGTCACTAGGGGTATTTGGCCAAGTCAGATGCAAACAAGTAGTTTACTGATGACATCAATAAATATATATTAGTATATCAGAATACATAACCTATATATTGGTTGTGTAAAACACAAACAATATAACATAAAGTCTTTTCAGGTTCATTTTTTGTGTATTTTGATGATTAAACCCATGCAAGGGACTAATGTCAGTGACTGTATTTAATGCTAGGTGCAGCTATTTGTTTCACAATGCACTGTATACCTACCTATGTGCTGTGCAATATTTTCTGATTTGCCTATTTGCTGATTTTTCTGTGAAACGTGACTCTAAACCTGGGATCCTCAAAACCGGGCCTCGAGGGCCGGAGTCCCGCAGGCTTCAGATGCGTCTCTGGCTCAACATCTGAGTCAAATAAAGAGGTCATTAGCAGCAACGTGACTGCTTACTGAGGAGGTGATTCAGCCGTTTGACTGCAGTGCGTTGAACATCTGAATGTTGCAGGACACCGGCCCTCGAGGACTGGATCTGAGGACTCCTGATATTCAAGGAAAACCTGCTTTTCCACACATTTTGTTGTTGAGCATATCTGAAATATTCAAAAGAAAATGAAACTTGAGAATCTGAAATATGTATTGGGTGTAGAGTACAAAGGCCCTATGTGCCTATATTTTCCAGGCACATTTCATAGCACAATCAAGTAACTGTGTTACATTCAGATGTTATATATATTCTACGTAAATCAACTTAAATGCCGTAAATTTAGCCACCGTCTCTTCAAAAAGCTCCTGCTTTTAATGGAGGTGATGCTCTGCCTTCAGCATGTCATCACAACAATGCTTCTCTATTATGCAGTTAACATACATCCTTAGGACTGTTGCACTGTTTGTGTGATAAGTCCAGCAGACATGCAGTTCCACCAGGTGTTTGCTAGTTGCTGCTGCCGCTAGTCTGGAGGAGTTGAGTGGAGGAGGCACGGGGCTGGGGACCCCGTGAGGCGGCACTCGGTGAAAGCAAAAGCGATTGATTTTATATTCAATCTTTTATATATAAGTTTGATTATATATAAAAATCAATCTTTTGATTAATTTTTATAATACTCTTTTATCCAAGAGTATTCATGAACTTTGACAAAGTGGGAAAGAAGAGCTTTCCCACTTTGAAACGGATGAAACCTTTTAGTGGTGGCACTAAAAGGATGAAACCTTTTAGTGGTGGCACTAAGGAGCAGTCAAAACCATGTTAGAGCCAGCTGATTCAGTCTTTGCTGGACATTGCTGACTATTAAAGCAACTGACAAGCGCTGCATTTCTCCTTCTGCAAGGCCTCGGGTTTGGTGAAAAGGCTTTCATTGGCTCGGCTGTTCTGTTAAAGGCATTGATCACTGTCAGCTGTCCAAGCTCAACACTGCTCTGTGAATGTGGTAATCTCTTGCTTTGTCAATTATTAAATGACTCAGTAGCTGTCTGAATTGACTCAAGGTGATGTTAAAAGGTCTTCTCTTACTGCTGGACATTTTTTTGTAACAATAAGTAACGCAGATCTGCACAAGAAAATATTATAATTATAGTCTTAAGTAACATTACTGTGAGGGGTAATGTGAGAAAAATAAAGACTATTTTTCTTCCCATAGGTGAATTTTTACTAGTTCACATCACAAAGTAACCAAAGTCACACTGAAATCAGAACTCTGCTGTGATTTTCTCTAAGTGATATTCAATGTGCAAACAGCGTCTCATCATCCGTGAAGGTATCTGTGGATGTGTTTAGTTTTAGCATCTATTTAATGCCTTGATGTCCTCTAATAAACCCTCCTGAGACCAAAAATAATGAATAGGCCAGATGTATTCCTATTTTGTATTTTTAAAGTTGTGGAACAAGTAAACAAATGTTCCTGTCACTTGTTTTTAACAAATGTAGATGTTTTTACCCATGTACACTGATAATGCTCATGGTAATTGGTTGTTTTGAGTGACTGAAGGAACATCGTCACTTCAGTTTTACCCTATTTGTATTCAGTTTCCTGTTTCTGCACATGCACAAATATTTTTAGAGGTTTCTATACAAATGATCCATATTGTAAGTAATTTTTTACTGTGTTTAAAAGCATTGGTTTCCCCATTATTTCTGGATTGATAACAAAAAACTATTCTGGTGGAAAGATTTGAAAGGCTTGTTCCTTTGACGATGGGCAGCAAAGAGCAGAGAAAACTAAGAGAAAATATGAATAGGAAGGATGGAAAGAAATCTTGGGTCGCTTTCAGTGTTTGGCTCCAAAACTGTTTAAAATACTATCATCATTTGACTAAATTAAGTTGGGGAAGAAAAAAAGCAAAACGAATAGAGTTAATTGGAATGGACTGCTGATGAAATCCTGCCGAGCCTTTTTTCATCAAGTTCCCGCCTTCAGACACAGAAGATAACCTCTCATCGCTGCACACAACAATGACACCATGAACCCTGCTGCTGATGAACTCTCGATGGCAGGCCTCCAGAGACAACACAAGAGTTCACCAAAAATAAAAATGAAAACAGAAAAAAAAAAAAAAAAAACACAGAGATGAAAAGAAAAAGACGTGAAAAAGGAGAGGAGAGAAGCTGAAAGCAAAGCCTTCTTAAGATGTCACTCAGGAGATTATTTGAATCCAGAGTTCTGAGCCTGCTGTCTGATAGGTGCTTAGTATGTGGCAGCGGTGCTTTAAATGGAGTTTTAAAAAGCAGGAAAACTTCGGAGGCGATTCCAGCTCGGCGGAGAAAAACATTAAGTTGTCATATAAAGTTGTGGAAAAGAATCTATAAGATGACACAAAATAGAGGGAAAGATGTTCTGTATTTTTAAATGAGAAAACAACAAAACACTGTCACGATGCCTAATCTTTGCTTTAACATATAGAGGAGAGCTACTTTCTGCTGAACATCCACTGACTAAATCCACACATATGGATGTATAACATTTAATACAGCAGGATATTTATGTGGAGAATCAAAAAAGACCATATGAAGAACAGCCACAGGTGAATTACCTCTAACCATCAATAATTCATATGCTGAAGTATCAATTATTACACCTAGATAAATGCACGTGTTGTGATAAAGAGTATATATATA
>CAEGAD010003511.1:0-27987 GCA_903067055.1 Poeciliopsis paucimaculata
TGGACCTGAAGGATTTTGGACCTGAAGGTCGTTGGACCTGAAGGATTTTGGACCTGAAGGTTGTTGGACCTGAAGGATTTTGGACCTGAAGGATTTTGGACCTGAAGGATTTTGGACCGGAAGGATTTTGGACCTGAAGGATTTTGGAAATGAAGGTCGTTGGACCTGAAGGATTTTGGACCTGAAGGTCGTTGGACCTGAAGGATTTTGGACCTGAAGGTTGTTGGACCTGAAGGACGTTGGACCTGAAGGATTTTGGACCTGAAGGATTTTGGACCTGAAGGTCGTTGGACCAGAAGGATTTTGGACCTGAAGGTCGTTGGACCTGAAGGATTTTGGACCTGAAGGATTTTGGACCTGAAGGTCGTTGGACCTGAAGGATTTTGGACCTGAAGGTCGTTGGACCTGAAGGATGTTGGACCTGAAGGTCGTTGGACCTGAAGGTCGTTGGACCTGAAGGATTTTGGCCCTGAAGGNGGACCTGAAGGATTTTGGACCTGAAGGTCGTTGGACCTGAAGGATTTTGGACCTGAAGGATGTTGGACCTGAAGGTCGTTGGACCTGAAGGTCGTTGGACCTGAAGGATTTTGGCCCTGAAGGATTTTGGACCTGAAGGTCGTTGGACCTGAAGGTCGTTGGACCTGAAGGATTTTGGCCCTGAAGGATTTTGGACCTGAAGGATTTTGGCCCTGAAGGATTTTGGACCTGAATTCACCTAAAAGCAAACAGATGATCAGAATCTAATTTGTAACTTTAAAAGGTTCAGGTTCGGTTCTGTTTGCGCCCCTTTGCAGGATCCGAACCGGTTCTGGAGGATCTGGGCCCAGCTCTGGTTCTGGTGCCGCTGATGATGAGTGACGTCACACCTGAACTTTGGACTTCTTGCCAGGTGCTGAACAAACAGGAGGTGTGAGAAATGTTTTTCTGCGGCTCATTAACTCGGACTGGTTCTGTTTTCGCTTCCAGAACCGCAGATGAAGTCATGGAAACCCGGTGTGTTTGATGGCCCGGTTCCATCTCGGTTCTGTTCGGCTCCATATCTGCCGTCTGTTCTCTGGGCCGGACTTGGCGGGTCGAGCCGGCGGCGTGGAACCGGATCCGGCCGCAGTTCGGGCGGATCCGGGAACAATGCAGGAGGTGAAACTCATCCACATTGTTTCTGACGGCGCTGCTGGAGGATCAGAACCTGATCCAGTGTCACGGAAACACCTCCAGGCAGAACCGAGCCAAGTGGGTTTAATGCGAAACAACAGGTTCAGAACCGAAGCAGAACCTACAGCAGGAACTCTGGTTCTGCTCGGACTGGGCCGGATGGCAACAAGCAATAAATCTTTTATTTACACAAAGCGTGTCTGAGGTCCAGATAGAACCCGACCCGGCCGGACCTTCAGGTGTATGGCAGGCTAATTTCACATAAAATCAGCTTCCTCACATTTACATTCCAGATGTCTGGATTTAACCTCTGACTGCAAATATTTAGGCCTGTCACAGTAAATCAATTAATTGATCGATTAATCAAACTCAACAGTTTAACAAGTTGTTGATTTTCTCTTTCTACCAAAAACTGAATGATAAAAATCTTCAATCTGGTGTTTTGACTTTAACAGAACCTTTTCTGAAGGACAATTTTATTTACAGAAACTTCATAGATCATTTTATTTATTTTTTTATGGATTTATTTTGGGTATTTTAAACGTCTTCCAGTTTTAATGTTAAATGTTCATTGGAATAAAGTGTTCCTGCATTATGATGCCATAAAAATAGTCTCAAAAACAACAATATAATTATTTATTGCAATAACGTCTGGAACAATTTATCATCCAGCAAAATGTGTTCCAGTGATTCTGGATCAGGACTTTCTGCTTCTGAAATGTTCAAAAACACAAATAGGAAACAAAATGTTGAACTCTTTCTGTGGAGAACAGTTCAGGTAAGTTCAGTAAATCAAAGATACATTTTTCTAGATATGACACAAAATGGAAGGATTTAATATGATCTTTTTTTTGACCAATCAGCAGCTGGGGAATCGGTCGCCATGGGTTACCAGCATTCAGTGGATTTTCCCACCTGGGATCTGCAGGAAAAGTTTGGGCGAACAGGTGGGGCTTCGTACAGACAGACAGGTGAGAAGCTCAAACTGGGTTACCGTGGCGACCCAGGAAGGGTTTACTGCAGCATTAGTGACTCTTATTATCCAACAGGAATCCGAATCCATCAACAGCTGATGTAGAAACTACGGGGTTATAAAGTTATAAACATGAACAGCAATAATTTGGGTCATAAGAGAAACGGAAAAAGGAAAAGACAAATGGAAAATATTTGGTTTGAATCTGTAGCCTCAAATGTTTAACTTGACTATTAAGTTTCAGTTTTTCAACTAAATGTTTAATTAGCAAACTAAAGTTTCCAAAGAAAGTATTTACTCTGAACCTGCATCATGTTTAACTGAATGAATGAAATTGTGACAATGTGACTCTAAAAAAGAACCTGGATTTTTTTCTTTTGACCCAAATTATTTCTGTTATTTTTAACTTTTCAGCATCTATGTTAATATAAATATATTAACATATTTATCATAGATCTAAATCATATCTAGATAAATCTAAATATATCTAAATATAGATATATTTCTCTATATTTAGAGAAGGCAGAAGCAGCATTTAGAGAACAAACGTCTCATCCTGATGCAATGAGAATATTCAGATCTGAATTTGAAGTAAATTCAAACTTTTCAACCTTTTGACTTAACCGTTGTCTCCATGGAGTCGCCACATAAGCTCTCCATAATACCTGGCAACATTTTCTGACCTTTGACCTGTATTTCCAGACTGGATCAGACGTAAAAACTGTAACTGGAAGCAACAAGCTTCCATCAGTGCTCCGGAAATTCCAGTCATTCCTCGATGATTCCTTCTATCATTGAGGAGACGAAGCCTTCCTGTCAACGCTGCGTCTGTTCTCCACCCTCACCCCTGACCTCTGACCCTCGCTCGGCCCTAATAACAGGAAGTGATTGACTCCCTGCTGTGAGAGGAGGAAGGCGGTTGAGTCAGAGTGGTGTCGACCCATTTCTAACTAACGACCCGCTCCGATCTGCAGAACTTTGCAGAAATGAAGGAAATTCAAAACATCTGCTTCTGTTATGACTCTACTTTTAATTGTTAGCCTCCACCTGCAGCGCCCCCTGGTGGGGGTTGAACTTTGGCTCCACAAATTTCCCAAATCTACAAAAATGTGTCAAAAGAAACAATTATGTTTCCATACTTTTTTGAGTTTTCCAGTTGACATGGCGACGGTGATGTCATCAGTTCCGACCAGTCGGGTTTGGCGTTACGGAGGATAATTCTGCATGATTCTGGGTGTAAGTTTTAAATGCTGCTGAAGGTTCAGGACAAAATGCCACTGACACAGTGAGGCAACCAGTCCCACCAGCTAAAGTATTTCTAATGCGACATTTATTTCAACTTTCTGATTCATGATGAATTTTCAACCTCATATTAACAATAAGAGAAAAAATATTAATAATTTGAATATGTTAGCAGTTTAGTGGCTCCTTCATCACCATATTTACCTTCATAATTTAGACGATTACAGGGTTATTACTGCTCTAATCTGGGAGGTATAAATATGTTAAAACATCCTCCTGAGTTGTTTTTATTATAATTATTATAATTATGTGTTCTCAGATTTATATCTTTCCCAAATAGCTGATTAGTTTAATGGTTTATTTGTATTTGTAGGAAATGATCCAGTGAAAGCAAAACTCACCCAGACAAACTGTTTGTCTCCATGTTTTCTGCTCTGATTGGATCATTTTTCTTGTTTATGGAAGAGGAGAGCGGGACCAGCGCGCATACGACTGGTTCCATAACACCACCAGCGTCTCAGGCCCGTTTCCCACACACCAGGCCCAAACATGTGGAAGCGTTTAAAGACGGCAGCCTCCAATCACCGTGTCATCCGTCACCCCAGCAACGCCCTGAGAGGCCGTGAACCCGCGCCGACAGACCACAGGTCAGCGGCGCCGAGGCCGAGCTCCAGACCGGACTGGACCAGGCCGGCCGGACTCAACATGATCCAGGCAGGATGTGGGCTGATGCCATTCAGGTCCAAACTCTTTACCTCCTGAGCCAAAACTGTCAACCTGAAAGTAACTGATATTTAAAATCTGGCATTTAAAAATTGAGAAAAAAGCAAAATATTTAAATCTTATCCATAACTAACAGAACAGAATATTTTAATAACAGTAAAACTTCCAGCTGCACTGCAAAATTACTAAATCTCACCAAGTATTTTTGTCTAGTTTCTAGTGCAAATAAGACAAAACTAACTATAAAACATCGTTTCACCAAGATATAGAAGCTTGTTTTAAGTGGATAATTAATTCATTCTGATGAAAAAGTTCTTGTTCTATTGGCAGATTATTTCACTTATTTCAAGACATTTTCCATGTTACAAGTGAATTCATGGAGCAAATACTTTTTCATCAAAATTAAGGAATTATTGACTTAAATCAAACGCCTATATCTTGCTGAAATGTTACTCTTAGGTCATTTTTGTCTTAATCTAGTGTGCTGAGATACTAGACCAAAACTACTTGTTAAGATTTTGTGTTTTTACAGTGTAAAATCTAGCAGGTTTGCCTTTTTAAAAAAACAAAGCAACATCATGATGGAGCTGTGTAAATGTAGCGCAAAACGTAACTTCCTGCAGGATTCCAACATCCTTTTTCTAAATGTGCAGTCCCACGGTTTCCTGTCCAACCGTCCTGGGATCAGAAAACGTTTAATATGAGGGTCCAGATGTCAGGAAAATAAGGAATTTTATAAAACATCAGGTTCTGTCTCATCTTTGGAGTGTATCTTGATGTACTTTATGTTGGAATAATGTGTGCTGATTGGGATCAATGGTGTGAAACTCAGAGGTCTAAAGCCTCTGACTGACTGTTGGACGCTCCAGTTGCTGCCTGGTGACATGATCGCCCACCTTCAGTGACTCTAGTCGTGCCTTCTGGTGTTTTTTAGCATGTGACTCGAGTTCAGGCTGGATTCAGCAGGACTGCAGAAACATTGCTGCTTTTTAGGATTATATGTTGTGATTTTGCAGCTTTCTGGTTTATCTTAGTTAATTTCATATCTGTCTCATCAAACAGAACAGCTGCTGAAGCTAACTGTGACTCTGCTGGCTCAGCTGGTCTTCATTTCTCCTCCGTCAGTCACATGTTGGCTCTCTGGCTCTGCTACAACAACACATTTTTCTGGGGTTAATATGGCCGACTCGTTGGCTTCAGTTCTGCTCCTTTAACCTCAAACCTCCACACAATCCGACCACATGTCAAAACAACGAGCTAATTACGTGAGCTAAGTAAACAGCCCTCTGATTGGCTGCCTGTAGAGCTCTCGCGTCAACGCCACGGTTCAGGAGTCGCCATGCATTTTCTGCCGCTTGTGTCTCTTTGTGTGTTTTTAAGTCGGGTCTGGTGACAGAACCCGACTCCTGTTTCCATCCGTCACATTAAAACAAGCTGCATTCCTGCAAACAAAGCAACAGAGGGAGGAAAGTCTGGAAACAATTCAGCCAATTAGAAATGAGAGCAGGAATGATGGGAATTCAGGGAAGCATTTGCAACATTTACCCTGAATTTACAGACATGCAGATAATTTAATCCACATTGCAAGTGTTTTTATTTGTGATTTATTCGGAGGTAAAGAGCGTGGAAGCCATCTTGCTGTGTCTGGTCAGGCCATCGCCATGTGAGCTCATTGTTCTGCTTTAAGGAAGCAGGAAGATGAAGGTTCAACGTTGGTCCATCCTCAGAGATTCGCTCTGGGACTTGTATAAATTTCCACTTAATCTCTTTTAACCAGCTAAATAATCCAAAGGTTTTTTTCCACTGGGTAACTTTTCAAACAACATTACAAAGCATGATTTAGAAATCTTCTAAACTTTCACTTGTTGACCAATTTTGACCTAATTTTTACTTATAAAATGTTCCGTTTATTGGCTGATTATGACTCAGTTTCTCATTCCTTCGATGTTTCTTCATCCTGCTGCATTCATGCGGTCGATGATTGTAGCGAAATGGCTTTGTCTCCTTGTTTGTCGAGGACATTCTGAACTCAAGCAAATATTTCAGAATGAGAGCCAGAACTTTCAGGTCCATGTTGTTCCAGTCCAGAGAAGTTTGATCAGGCAGAGGTCAACAGGTCACGCTGAGTCTTACAGAAACACAAACATCACCTGTCGAGGGCCTTTCAGCAAATATATGATGATGTGTTCAAAGTTCTGGTTTCAAGCTGAATCAGTGAACCAGGTCAAAAATCACCTGGAAGCTGTGAAACATCTGCGGTTGCTTGGCAACATTTAAAGAGACAAACATTTTGAACCGTTTTGTTTTTCACATTTTATGAAGACTTTGACGACATATGCATGTCAAAGCTGGCTCTGAAAGCAGTTTATTCAATTTGTCAGTTTATTTCATCAAAAACTGGCAACAAAAATACATTTATAAATGAATGAAATGAATATAGTAACATTAACTTCCTGCTCATCTCTAGTTCTTGTGATCTATCGGAGTGAAGGGAAAGTTAGTTTTCTCTGCAAAGCATTTGAGTCTTTTGTGTCTTTTGTGTAGTAAAAAAGTTTCACGTTTCCATATTTGTGACTCACAGGAAAATGACCTGGAGTCAAACAGCTGAACTTCATTTCTGTTCCTCACATTGATTAAAGAAAGAAAAACATTTTGGATCTGAAACACTTTAAAACAGAAACCAAAACCAGGATCAAGTAGAAGGAGGCAGAAAGTGATTAATGGGTCGTGGTTCACCTGCAGTTAGAGAACAAGCATCCAGACAGACCTGAGTCTGTTGATGAACCACATCAACAGTCACATCAAAACTCGCAGCCTTGGCTGTGTGAAAGTACCACAGCTTTCACTTCGAGGAATTTTAACTCTAGCTAAGCTCTGAGTACTTTCCCGTCCACTCATTATGATAAATGAGGCCCACATGAAGCGGCCGGATTTTTCTGGGGAACCACAGCAGCATCTGTCTGGTTTCTCTGAGACTTTCCTGAGCGCCGCCAAAAATCCCACCAGCTTCACGCTTGGTTTTGTTTTCTGAGAGCTGCAGCGACATGAAAGTCTGAGGCAGAGAAAGTCCTGACGTTTTCTCATCAGTCAGGATGTTTGCTCCTCGGTGGGCTTCTGGGGCGGAGTTCCCCTCTTCTTCTTCTTCTGTTTGGCTGCGCAGACACAAACAGCTGCAGGAGGAAACCTGCTGCAGCAGCAGCTGTCAGATCTTCTGCAGGTAATTTCCTGCAGCTGCTGACAGGAAACTAACCGACTGTAAGACTCTGCTCTGCACATTTCGCTTTCAGATCCACAGACATCATAATCACCTGTTGGTTTAGGCTGAATGGTTCTGCATGGTTTTCAAGGCTTTGAAAACCATGCAAACAAGTTTAAATTCAACAAGTTTAATTTAAACTTGTTGAAAATTAATCACATAATAAATTAAAATGAGTCCAATAATGAACTGTGTGATGCTGTGAGGGTTTTGGTGGAGCCAGATGCACATTGTCTGGAAAAAAACAAAACCTGCAAACCATGCAGGAGATCACTTCCTGTGGTCTTCTTCCTGGTTTTCTCCATCTCACCACAACCAGGATATTTGTTCCCAACCCTCAGCCTTTCTGCACATCACAAGGTCTCGATCTGCAGGTCAGATATGTGGTTTGGTTGGTTTAAGTGAAAAACTGCATCTGGTGAGATTTTCATCCAAACTGTAGACAGAGAATCAGAACAAGGAGATTTAACTGTGGATTAGAACAAGCAGATCAGCCGGTCACAATAACAGACTTTGCTGGATGATAAATTGTCCCAGAAGTTATTGTAATAAATGATCATGTTGGTGTTTTCACACGGTAATAATGCAGCAAGTTGTTCCAAAGATCAATAAACTTTAAATTCTAATGAACATTTAACAATGGAGCTGGAAAACATTTTAAATATCAAAAAATAAATAAAATAAACAACAAGCAAAATGAATTATGAAGTCTCTGTAAATTGTCCTTCAAAAACAGGTGGAAGCACCAGAACGAAGACTTTAATCATCCAGTGTTTGGCAGAAAGAAAAAAAACATAAAAACAATAAATCACAAAGATTGAAATTATTCAGCTAGTTTTAAATTATCATGCATTGATTGATTTATTACTTGTTGCATTATTTAACACATGATCACCCGTTGTTTTATGTGAATAAAACATGAAAATCATTTTGTTTCATTAAAGTGAAAGATTTCCACTTCTGGATTATTCATCGGTGCATCCATTTTTTTTAACCAGAGTTTTGAGCCAAACATGAAAAACGATAGTTATGATGATACAGCAGCTGTAAAAACACAATAAACTGGGATTCCCATCATCATAAAGAAGGAATTCCTCTGATGTTAAACTTATATTTCCTTTATTGTTCCATCTGGATTATTTCTCAGCAAATTCCAAAATAAAAAATAATTCATCTCATAGGCAAAACTTTCATCTGATTCTGAAAACACAGAACGAGCCACCTGCTGGCTCATTTAGCCACCAGGTGGAAGTGTTGAGTTTTTTGCCCACTGACAAATTTTGAAAAATGTAACAAATGTGGGTGGAGCAAATGCATTGGGGGCGTGGTCAATTTGGGATGAGTGGGTGTGGTCAAGTCGAGGGAAAGCTACTTAGCAACTTTGCTACTAAATTTAGCGACTTTTCAGACCTGGTGACTTTATTTTTCAGAATAAAACAAATTTTAAAAAAGTAACATTTAGATTTGTGTAACATTTATTTATGTAAATAAAAATGTAAATGTAAATAAATAAATAAATGTAACATTTATGTATGTAAATAAAAATGTAACATTTAGACAGTTTAATAAACAGCAGAGGTTGGCAGCTCGCTGTGCTAACAGGGCTGTGGCAGTGAGACAGTGGTGAGGTGTGAGGAAGAGTTCTAGGATCGACCAATGAGGGGAGACCAAAGCGGCCGTTGATCCTCTGGAGCGCCCCCTACAGACAGCAGCCAGATCAGAGACCAAATAAAACTCCCAGGCCTCCTTCGGGTTCAGGGCTTTGTTTTACACAGAACAGCGCCACCTATTTACACTTACCTATTTTTGTCACCTTAAGATGGAGATGTCATTTCTATTTGATGAAGACCTAGTTGGACAGCAGCTGAATTCATTTTTGTTTTGTCAGATCTGAACATTTTCATTTCATTCTCGAGTTCCTGCCTGGAAGGTTTTTCCTCTGGGACATAATCAGTCACCCAGAGATGGTGAACATGAACATGAGAACAGTTCTCCACCTTTTGTTTACTTCTTCTTCCTCGTCTTCTTCACGGTTCTCTGAGGATGGAGCAGGTTTGGCGACTTACTGTAAGTTCTTTCACTGTTTGCTGTTTCTGTTTCTGATCCCTGAGGGAAAACAGGCACACCCTGCCGAAGCATTCTGGGCCATTCTCAAAAAAAGTTAACTCTGTAACCCTGCAGAGCAAACAGAGCAGCTCCAGTAGGAAAAACCTGAGCAGCTGCTGCCTCCTGGTGGCCATTTTCAGTAGTGTGCAGCAAAAAACAAACAAAACAACAACAACAACAAAAAACAAACATCTATTTATTTCTCCGGAGGGCAAAATTACCACTGTAAATAATTTTTTAAAATGCTGTTATTTATATCACTACAAGGATTCTGGACAACAGATTTGTTTTGTTTTTTTAACTAGAATACACTTAATGTTGCAAAGTCAATTCAGTACAAAAATACTTTATTAATCCCAAAGAGAAATTAAATGTTGTTGAAACTCATTAATTTATATTCCTCAAAGAGTAATTGAAGATAACATACGAACATGAAAAATTAAAATGTTTAAAAGTATCTATTTTGAATTATTTGGATTCATTATTTTTGTGAACGTTTTCTCAAATGTTCAAAGACCAAATTCCACTCCTGATCTCAGACACAGATTTATTTACATCTATTTAAAAATTGTATTTTGGTTCAACTGATTAAACAAAATGTCTGTAATTACTTGAAATAATTGTTATAAGGAGTTTTTAAGCTTTCTGAATGTCTGACAGTTGTTTTCATATTTACATTTTTTAAGAACAGTAATAGGAAGATTTAGCTCTAAAAATTATAAATCAAACGATAGGCTGATTTTAAAAAATTGTAAATTTTGTATCTGAAGGAACTTAAGAGAAAAAAAGTGTATTTGTAGATCTGAAGGATAGTTTGTAACATTTTTGACTGACATATAATCAGACAATACTGCGGTATTTGTCAAGAAACCTTAAAAATATTACACAAAAGGGATGCTTTTATGAATACTCAATAGAATAATCAAATAACTAAAATAATTGTTAGCTACAGCCATTTCTTAAGTTTAAGTGAAATACAGATTGAAAGATAGAATAATCAATATATACTGTGCATTATTCATCAATGTTACAATAGGTTCAATTTTGATTAAATTGATAAAACTAAATATATTTTAAACATAAAATAGGCACCTGTAGAGCTCCATACTATTTTTTTTTTTCCAGGTGTATAAATGCAAGATAATAAAACAAAGAACATGATAATAACAGTACGGGGTTAACACACAGGATGAATAAAATATTTTTTGATACTAATTAATAAATAAGGCTTCAAATTCAAACACATTTTAACGACACGACGGGACTTCCATACAGCTCGTTGGGTTGGTTTCTGGGCTAGTGACGTCAGTTGTTGCAGAGTCACTGCAGACGGTTCGACTGTAAACAAGACGCTTCTGACGGAGAAAAGTCCCGATCCGATTCGAAAACCCCGAATATTTGGCTGCTGCAGATATTTAGCGTTGATGTCGGTCCATTAGCGGTTCTGTAGAACCTGCTCCGGATTTTGAGACTGCCGTTTTTTGTTTTTAATCTTGTTTTGGCGGAGACAGAGTTAGCATTAGCTTCTGCCCTTTAGCCTCTTTGGAACCAGCCAGAATTTTCTGGACTCTTCTGGACTTGTGCTTGGCGTGGCCCGGACAACCTGAGCCGTGAGTTCTAGGGTTCTACCCGTCTATCAATTCAGAGTTTAAAGCTGTTCGGAACCGCAGAGGTTCCGTCCAGTCAGTTAGCTGGTTCGTTAGCATGCTAACAGGGGCGCTAAAGTTAGCCAAACTAAAAGCACATTTCACAGATTTAGACAACATTTGATCAGATCTAACTACCTATACTAAAGTGGATTATTCTGAATTTTTAAATATATTTTTTAAAAACTAATTATTGTTTAAAGAAACTTTTAGTTTAAGTATTAGAGCATAAAAAACTCAGTTTAAAGGACCAGGGATGTTGCTTCAACAGTGGCACCTTCAGCTTTAGCAACAATTATAAAGAAAAAATATATATATATAAATAAGAGAGGTGGATAACATTGTCTTAGAAATATTTGTCAATATTTATTGAAAATAATAAATCTTATTACAATAAAGACAAACTCATTTTCAAACAGGCATCTTCAGGACACCAGTGACATGCAAAGTGTTATCACTAACCTTCCCAGAGTAACTGCATTTACTAATTTATTGATACTTTAATGAGACTAGAAGTAGATAGAGTAGCATATATATCTATTCTGGCATTTTGGTAGGTTTTGAAAAAGTTTTAGTTAGTATTTATTGTTCTGATAAATCAAAATTCTTATCCCAATCAAGATTTTTTTTCTCATTAGTGATACAATGAATATCTGTCTTTCAAAGATATTTTTAATGCAGGTTTGCCTGCCTTTCATTGGTTATTGACATTGAATTATTATGACAGAACGACACTAAAAGTGGCAGGAATTTAGATCAACATCCCATAGAACAAATGTTATCCTTCCTCTTCTGTTAAACCTCAAAACATTTTTTAAAAATGTGTTTCACTAGATATTTATTAGAAATGATAAGTTGCCTTTTCTTTTAAAAGCTGGATCACCTTAGTGGTCCTAAACGGGTTTTATTCAGCGGAACTGAGAGGAAAATGTTTCCAACAGTGATATGGATCATTTAGATCAGGGTTGAAATATTACACAATTTACTTTAAACATAAACTAGAATTTTGGAAATTTATTCTATTTGGAATAAAAGATTGCCTTGTTATTCAAATTATAAATCTGAAAACCTTGAAATATATTAAACTAAAGAAAGCTTTTAAAATGTTTTATCGTACAGATTAAAACTCAGATCAGACTGGGTAAAGTGGTAAAATCTTTAAGATTTTAGAAAATGGTGTGATAGAGATATTCTGTTAATAATAACTGTGACAATAGTCCGTTGCCATAGTAACAGTCTCCCAGGGAAAAAGAAGACTGGAATATAACAATCCGCTAAACAGCGCCGCCATGTGGTGGGCGAATCATAACTGACTTATATGATGGGTTCAAGGGTCACGGTTGAGAAAGTGGAAGCGTTTAGTCGTTGTGGGATTAAAGCCGAGCGGGTTGAGGATTCGCGGGTCGAGGATTGGGTCCCAGTAGAACGTGTGAATGGTTTTGACGAGGCGTTTGTGCTGCAGCTGGGGGGCTGGTCGGAGCAGCCTCCTCCAACCATGGAGGCAGGAGGGAAAGACTGCGAGGAGGAGACGCTGCAGACGGCCTTCAAGAAGCTCAGGGTCGACGCTGAGAGGTAGGTGACCTTTGACCCTGGAGTGCGACGTTGTTACTTTAGTTTCAGGCTTTTCGTCTCGGTTTTTCCTAAATGAATCAGGAAAACCAGCGGAGGCTCCTGATTGGTTCCTGCTGATGAATCCTTCAACCGATCTGGATCAGAACCGGATGTGAAAATTAGTTTTTGCTTTAATGTTCCTCTCTGCAGTCTGTGGAAACATTTCAGATCGAGACGATTTCTCTTCTGTTTGTCCAGTTTGTCCGGAGCTGAGAGCGTTTCCGATGCGTTGACGCCCAGAGCGCCGGCCCGGGTCGGTCTGGACGGCGCCGGTGGAGCGAAGGCCAAACTCAGCAACTCCAAGGACACCTGGCACTGGTAGGTGGACCCGGCCTGGACCTGCAGCGATACGGCAGGCTGTCTTAGCATAAAGTCAGCTTCATCACATGATTCGGATCAGTCTTGGTTCTGCAGGATCAGAGAAGATCAGGAAGTTTCTCACCATCTCAGCTCAGAACTTCTATGAAGCTGCAGTTTGTAATTTTTATAAAAATATGTTCTTTGCATATTTGTTAAAATTATCTCTATATTGTGACATTTTAATATGAGACAGATAATCCACTGAGCTCCTCTATAATCTGAACTAATCCATCTGATCAGAACCAGAACCAGCAGATATTTCCATCCTTCCCTTTTTTCTCCTTCAGCTGCACGAGGAAAACCTCCAGAGGAACGTCATCGCGGAGCCAGCGCCGTCGGCGGTCGAAGTCGCCCATCCTACACCCGCCCAGGTTCACCTACTGCAGCAGTGCCGCCTCGACTCTGGCGCCCCCTGGTGGCGGCCTGAAGCAGCAGCGACTGGCCGTGTCTGACCCGGCAGCCGACGACATTCCGGTCCAGGCGGAGCGGCGCCCCTCCGCCGTGCCGGGCCGCTGCTCACCTGTTCTTTTCGGAGTCAGTCCGAGTTATGAGACCCGGGTGGGGGTTAGGGGTCCGTCGCCAGAGAGTGCCACGGCAGCTGCGCCCCCACGGTGGGAAGGCGGGCACTCCGGAGAGGAGAAGGTTTCCCCTGACGGAGCCTCGTCGCCGCTGAGGTCCAATGCCGCAGATTTCCGGGCTCTATCTGAGCTGCACTGCGCGGAGGGAACGCAGCCCCCCTGCGGCTGCCCCCGCGGTGCCGCCAGCTCACAGGACGGCGGCGAGCGCGAAGCCAGATCCGGCTGCGGCTGCAGGCAGCAAGGGCCCGGCTGGAACGGCGTGGAGGTTTACTCCTTCACGGGGCTGCGCAATGTCCAGCAGGATGAGGCCAGAACTCTGAGCGTCACGTCGCCGCTGGCGTCCGGCAGCTCCGCCCCCTGCGCCGCGTCGCCACTGGCGTCCGGGTCTCCCAGGTCCTGCTCGGAGCAGGCGCGCGCCTACGTGGATGACATCACGATAGAGGACCTCTCTGGCTACATGGAGTACTACCTCTACATCCCCAAGAAGATGTCGCACATGGCGGAGATGATGTACACCTAGACCTTCATCAGTCAGAGAGGAGAGGTTTGGGTTAGATTGAAGCTGTTTTAATCTGGATTATAATCCCTTCAGACTGACTGGATCGCGCCACAGCCGAGCGTCTCTGTAGGTTTCATCTGGTTTTTGTGTCTTCTGTCAATCACTCTGTTTTCCAGATTTCAAGTTTACAAATGAAGTTGCCAAAATTTGCGGGAGTTTTAATCCCAGCTGGGATTCTGTCTGCGGTTCCTGGATGAATAAAGAATCTGAATGATCCACTGGGAATGTTGTTGTTTTTCTTCAGAAAATAATTTGTTGATTTCAGGATTATCTGATACTTTAGAGTTAAATCTCAAGTCTCAGATAATCCTACTGAACCTTCCTGCAGGTTCAGTAGGATTCTTACACCTGAAGGTCAAAGTTCAAATGTTCCTCTAAAACAGCAGAGAGTGGTCCGGATCACTGCCTGGGCTCGGAAATTATGGGATTATTTCTTCACTTTTATCCAACACTAAAGACCAGGAAGTGCTGAGTGCAGATTAAACCTAATGTGAAGTATAAGTGTAACACGCCATAATTTGATTGTGATTTTACATCATTTATCATCTGAAATATGTTTTAAAATCATAAAAACATCAGAACTGCTGATTATAGTTATTTTCAGCCATAACTGTAAAATTTAAATGTCTGCACAATTTCCCAGTTTGGTCTTGTTGCCTTTCTACTTAAAATGATTCATGACTGAGTGTATGTAGTAAAATCATACAAATTTATGTTAAGTTACTTTTAATATATTTATCAAGAATAAATTAGACCACAGAGTAGATGGAGCTTGATGCTCCTTTCTGTCACTTCACTATAACAGGATTTATCTCAGCGAATTTAATCTGGTTATAGCCGTGTTTATCTTAACGAGTGTGTCTGCTTTTTACTCTCAAAGTGGGTTTAAACTTTTTTATTCTGATTATTTAAAATGTTTTCTGGGAAGTTTATGTATTTTTTTGCTCCTCTTGGGAGATCCTGTCATTTTAACAACACAGTGTCGCTGTGGACCAATCAGACCACGACAACTGGACGCTGTTCCCGGAAAGTGGTGCCGCGATCCAATCAGAGGAAAGTGCGTGTAGGTTTGTGGATGTTTTGACCAATCAGGAGGCGCGTGTGCGGGAGCCAACATTCTACCAGCTTTACCGGCGTCCGTCAGCTCCGAAGCGGCGGAGACTCATGAGTTGGATTGTCGGTGTTCAACAGCGGTTCCACGGACGTCCTTCTGACTTCATTGAAGCCGAAAAATGTTGAGCTTGAGCGGATTGTCAGTGGCTCTGGCCCTCACCCTCTTACCGGGACCTGTTGAAGGCCTGAAGGAAGGAGAATGTGAAGGTAGGACGAGGCGCTAGTTGCTGTTAGCAATGGCTAAACCAGCTTTGAGCTCCAGAAACTTTCCAGCAGCAGAGAAAATGATTCAAACCTTACCCGATTTATTGGTTTTTGAGACATTTCACTAAGTCCTGGATTTGTGTCTTCACATTTGTCTTGATCAAAGAGGAGAACTCAACCCGTTCCTAAGTGACGTTATTTGAAGGAAGTTTGGTGACGAAATGCACCGTTGAATCCAGAAGGCAGGGAATCTTATTTCCCCCACATTTCTCAGCGTGGGGAAATCAAGTTTTACGGTTTTCATAGAAAATTATAAATGGGATAGAGGACAAAAATAATTAAGCAAATAAATTAAAAATAGTTTAATAGTTAAGATTTCCCCTTACTGTAACGGAAGGCTGGTAATAGGTCTGAAATTAGGGCGAATAATTTAGAAATCAGTCAGTGAATGCAGCACCAGCTGAGCAGCCATGTTTCTGAGGTTTAGATGTGAACATTGCGCTCTGGGAGTGGATGTTGGAACTGGACCTACTGGTTTAAGAACAGAGATGGAGCTGCTGATCCATTAAAGATCACAGAACCAGAACTGGACCAATGCATCATCAGGTGGATGGTCATTTCAAAGCCACGGTGCCAGGATGAGAAGCTTAGGTGCTTTTGGACAAAGTTTTGCTGCAAAGTTCTGGGTCCAAAGGTTCTGCAGAACTCTCTTCCAGCAGAATCTGATCCAGGATATCTGAAATGTTCTGGACAAATCCAGAACCTGATGGACCAGGAATGAAGCAAATCTGTGTCCGGCCTTAAGAAACGAGGTTTAATTTCATGTTGGTGCTTCTGGTTATAAATAAAGAGTTAGTTCACTGTGGAATTTAAAAAATGTTTCTGCGTGATGCGAAGATGATCAGAAGTAAAATAACCAGGTCTGAAAACACCTAGAAATTATAATTGTTATTAACTAAACCAGCTTACTAGCTCTTGCTGCATTAAAATGTATTCAGCCGATTTAAAACCATAATCTGTGGAACAAAGTTTGGAGGAAGATGTGACTAAAGTGATTAACTTTTAGAAAATGACCCAAAAAATGTTCTGAAAACCTTCATGTTGATCAGATTGTTTGCAGTTGAGAAAATTTCCCCAATCAGAGAAAAATATCTGAATGAAATCAGTTGGTTCTGCAGTGAATTTGTCTGCAGGCAGATTTTATTCAAATGGATCAAAACTTTCATGGTTTGGATCTTTTTCCCGGCTGGGACAACTTTAATGCCGTTTTCTGAAAACATTGAGAAATTTCAAATCAGAATTTTTATTATATTAATAAAACCCAGATCGTTTTAGTCCAATATTCCTAACTAATCTTCGTAGTTTTCCAGGGATAATCCTAATCTCAGTCTTCAGGTTCTGGACTTGTCAATCTTTTCTTAGATTGACCGTGTTCATCTCCCGTCTCTTCCAGTGTGCGTCTCCTTCCTGGGGAAGTTTTACGAGTCGCTGAAGGACTCTAACCCCAACAGCGCAGAGGTTGAGGAGGAGCTGCTGAAGAGCTGCAGTGACACCAAAGGAAAAGAGAACAGATTTGTGAGTAAATCGCTGATCTGGTAGTTAGCTGCCGGACGTCTGTCTTCAGGTTCTGTTTTTAGATCAGAGTGTCAAACATTTTGGGCCACATCAACATCATAAAAATCCTTACAGGGCTGGTTGTGCCAGAATGTATTGATGAAACCCACTATTAACAGTTAAATAAGGAGGGCAATTTGGGCCAATAACCAATATTTAGGAATTATATATATTCTATATATACATAAGAGAAGACGTTATGTTAAAAAAAAGTCTAATATTGGCCGATGCTGATGTTAGTGCCAATATATTGTGCATCACTATAAATATTAACCACTGTCTTTGCATTTGATGAGTTCTTCTTAAAATTAATGACTGAACATCTTTTCACACTGACCAGTGATTGTTTTTTTGTTTGTTTCGTTTGTTTGTTTGTTTTTTTTGCAATTAGATGCACTGATTTTGTACTGCAAATTATAAATATGTGCTAGGAAATTTGCTATATTTGCCCTTCGGTATGTTTACTGGCTGTAAATTAATTGATGTCAGAACATCATCAGTTAAGAGTCAGCAGTGGAGCAAAAAGAAATACTGCCACCTTCAGGTGGAGGTCAGCATCACTTAAAACCAATGCTTCTGATCAAATTTTTGTGGAAAATTTGCATTAAATCATAGTTATGAATTGTTACCAAAAAATGCAGGAATTGTTTTTTTTATATAGGGACAGATTGTAGTTTGATTTGATTGATAAATTAATATTTAATCACAGAACTTTTGTCTTGAATGTTTATTGTATCTCTCTGGAGTCTGAAATAGAGCTCACAATAACAAATAACACTGCACGGTAAATTGCCCCAGGAATTATTGCGATAAATGATACCATTGTTGTTTTGTCACCATTTATTTAATACCTTTATAATGGCATAATAACACAGGTTCGCCCTCAAAGATCAATAAACTTTGATTTTGTTCTGAACTCGTCACACTGGAACAAAAGACATTTTAAAAATCCAAACTAAAGCATGACAACCAAAAATAAGACAAAATGACAAAAACCCAAACCATAAATAAAATGGATCACAAAGTCTTTGTAAACAAAATTTTCCTTCAAAAAATATTAATCAGAATGAAAATTATTGAGCTCACTAAACTTTACCATGAAATTAGTTAATTGCTTGAAATAGGCTTAATCTAAATTAGTATTTTTCAGAGAGGTTCCCACCAGGGGGCGCTGTGGAAGCCTCGCAATGATGCAGGGATGAGAAAAAATATGAATAAAAAATTAATCCCCAACTTTTTTTTTTCTATTTTTCAATCATTTTTCAAAACAAAATAAATTAAAATAATGTAAATGTTATTTCTGACATTCAGATCAAAGAAAAAAAAAAACATTAGAAATGTGGGAATAAAGAAAAAATTGTGATTAATAAAATAAATGACATATTTTCTTATAAAAAGAGAGTATTGTGACAGTTGTATTATCTGGTATTAAAGTCATATTGTCTGATAACATTTTTCCACCACAGAACACACAGCCATTTAAATGAGTCAGTAGTTTTGCTAAATTAATTGAATGATGAATGAATTGTAAATTTAAAAGAAAATTCTAAAATCTGTTTATGTATTTTGTAACATTGTGGGTTTGCTAACAGGGTCAGAGGTTAAAAGTTTTGGACCTTCTCTATAGGGCCACATACGATTCTTTTGCAGGCTGGATTTGGCCCTCTGGCCTTCAGTTTGACACCTGTGGTTTCGAACATGTTCTGATCCGATCTCTCCCATTTCATCCGTCTGTCCAGTGTTACTACATCGGCGCAACGAGTGACGCCGCCACGAAGATGATAAACGAAGTGTCCAAACCGCTCAGCTACCACGTCCCGGTGGACAAGATCTGCGAGAAGCTCAAGAAGAAGGACAGTCAGATCTGCGAGCTGAGATACGGTAAGCTGGGTTCTGTCCAGGCGGGTCGGTTCTGTCCAGGCGGGTCGGTTCTGTCGTTCTTCATGTCTGTTTGTCGTCCTGCAGACAAGCAGCTGGACCTGACCACTGTGGACCTGAAGAAGCTGAAAGTCAAGGACCTGAAGAAGATCCTGGATGAGTGGGGCGAGTCGTGCAAAGGCTGCGCCGAAAAGTCCGACTTCATCCGCAAAATAACCGAGCTCATGCCCAAGTACGCGCCTGCAGCCGCCAAGGCACGGACAGACCTGTAGGGCGGGGACACTGACTCTGGGCAGACAGGAAGTCCTGCCAAGAGGAGGAAGAGCACGTCTCGGTCTGCTCTGCAGGCTCAGCGTTTCTACTGTACTTTAAACTGAAGTTCCTGCTCCTTCAATCATTTCATAATAAGAGGCCGAGTTTGTATGCATCCCAGAATCCCCGACCAGCGTAGGAAAACGGACCAGCAGCAGCTCACCTTCCTCATCCTGGAGTCCGTTCAGCCCCAACACGTTTCTGATTGTGAGCAGTGCCCCCTGCTGACTGTTTACAGGACTGCACACCTGAATTAAAACCTGGTTCTGATTTATAGGACTTTTCGGACCCACTCCACCGGTTCTTATCTCGGCTGCTTCTGTTCCAATTGAACCAGTCAGACCATTAAACACATTGAGTCACTTCCTATCTCCTCCGCTTCGTTATTTACGGGTTTCTTCTTGGATTAAAACCAGCACTGCCAACATCCGTACAACCCAAAATATTTTATTTTGAAAGGGCGTTCAGACTGACATTCAAACAGGAAGTAAACAGAACATAAAGTGACCCATTTATGGTTTGTTTTCCAGGTTCCGTTAATTTTTTTATTTTTTTTAAATTTCCTTTGTTTAACAGTAAACCCTGTTGAGATCTAGATCTAGATCTAGATCTCATTTTCAAGAAGGACCTGAGCAGAAGTCTGCAATACGCAGCAACCTGGTCACAAAATAAAACTAATTAATTCATACACACAAGTGTAAAACAATAGAAAACAATTTAAAAGCAGTGACACTGTGTAATAGATTCTCGTTGCCTGTCCAACTCATATTTAGGTGACTTTCTGTATTTATTAAAGGTTTTTCCAAAGGTTTTTGTCTTGACTTTGTGTGAATAAAATAATCTGGTTCTTCTCTCTGGCTTTCCTCCTGCAGAACCTCTGACTGCTGAGTTTCAAACCTGGTTCTGAAGAGCAACTATGGCATCTTTTCTGCAGCTTTTTTTTTTTTTTATTCATTTAAAAATTAAAATCAGCTTTGGGAGAATATGTTTCAGTTTAAGAATTTGACATTCCAGAAACCTTTGTGCTAAGCTCCTGTAAAGATATAAAAAGTGGACATTAAGCCAGAAAACAGCATAAATGTTAAGTTTTAAATTTTAATTTCAGATCATATCAATTAAAATCCTTTCCTGCAGCTCATTGTACCTTGTAGCATTTCCTTTCAAAGCTCCAGGTGTTGATTTGTCTCGTTTTTCAGCTAACATCTTTACCTGTTCATTGGGATCGACGAGTCCAGCAAAACTTTTTGTTTTACGCTTTGTAATTTATGCTCTGAACTTTTCTAAATTTCTAGATTTAATTTTCTGAATTATTTTCTAGCACCTGGCATTCTGTAAAAAAGCAAAACGTCATGAAAACTGGAGAAAAGTAAAGAAGTCAGAGATATGAAATAAATACAAAAGCAGGATTTCTGTAAAATCTGAGCTTCTTGTGACAAGATATAAAATAGATTGACGAAATGACACTGGGGTCCTTCTCACTTGACTTCTCGCTCTTTTTAAAAAAAATTAATTGCCTTTATATCTTATTAAAACAAGAAGCTATGAAACATTTTGTCAATCCTGGATGTTTATAGTAACATATTCAAAGCAATAGCCTCTTAGTTCCTAAGACTTCCATACTTAAACAAGCATAAAATATGCCTTCTGAAAATTTGTGAAAAAATATGGACCAGCGTTGGGAAATAAATACAGACCAGCAACTTGTTAAAAGTTTGTTTTATGTTGTAACAAGATATAAAAATATTCATCTGACCAATAAGGATGTTTTAAAAATCATTTAAAAAAAATACCACTTCTAAATGACACCAACATCCCTGCAAGGTGTCTGGTTACAACCTTTTTATATTTAGGTGTTTAATAAATGTTATAGCGAGTTTTAAATATGGTAATAAGATGAAGTGCTCCTTAATTTATTGGCTGATAGTAAAAGGCTTCCGTACTTAAACGTTTTGAAAATGTGTGAAATACAGAAGCCAGTTTTGTGAACAGAATTAGAAGGTTTCTCGTAAGAAGACATGAAAATATGGTATTTGACAGAATCTCCTAGACAACAAACATCCTGAGAGGTGTTGCTGTTTTACTGTTTATCTTTCTCGTCAAAAAGAAAAATATTTTGGTTTTTAATGAGATAATTGTACATATATCTCAAACATACTGTAATAAGAGTTTTAAATCTTGACTCATTCTGTGCCTGAAATCATTTCCTGCTCTTGGCAGTTAAATGATGAAGTAAAACGCACCAAAGTCTAAAATAATTTAAAAGATCTTCAGAAAGGTTCCTTCAAAGATTCAAATATAGTATTTTTTTCATTCAAATTTAGCAGAAATGTATCAGTTTCTAATCAAAATGGACAAATGTTCTGAAATCAAATCGTAACGTCATGACGTCAGCTGCCTTTGCGTCACCGCGCCCTCCGTCCTCCTCAGGGAACGCGCACATTCCTATTGTCCAAGATGGCGGCCCTGGTGCAGCTTCTGTGATGCTGAAATGTTTCCCATCGTTTCTAACCGTTTTTACCGTAAATGTGCTAAAACTCAGCGGCCGCCCTGGAAGCGCGTCTCTCCCTGAAGCCGTCCCCAGCCGCCTCGTCTCCACGAACACTCCAGGAACCCACTCCGAGCGCCGAATTCCCGCTGCACGGCACCGAAAAGTTTGGGCTCCATCCTTCGGTGAAAGATGAAGAGGCAGGCCGGGAGAGAGAGCAGCCCGTCCCGAGCTATCGCTAAGCGGATACGGGAAAGGGAGCGGGAGAGCGCCCGCAGAGAGGAGCTGCCCCCGCCGCCTCTGGCTCTGCTGCTGGCGGAGAGCCGGAGCTATCACCGCCGTAGCCGCAGCAGAGAGCGGGAGAAGCCGCGGCTCAGAGAGGAGCGGGCGGCCGCCCTGGAGCTCCACCACCGACATGAACTCAGCCTGCTCGGACGCCCGCCGCTGCGCTCCGGCGAGCCGCCCGCCGCCAGGCCCGGGACGCTGGAGTACAAGACGCTGCTCATCAGCAACCTGGGCTCGCAGGTGTCAGACGAGGACGTAGAGGATTCGCTGTTCCACGAATTCAAAAAGTTCGGGGACGTGAGCGTGAAGCTGTCCCACACCCCGGAGCTGGGTCGGATCGCATACGTGAATTTTCGCCACCCGGAGGACGCCAAGGAGGCCCGGCACGCCAAGTCGTCCCGCCTGGTTCTGGGGGAGCGCCAGCTGAAGATAGAGCCCATGTACGTGAGAAGGCGGAGTGTGACCCCGCCGGACGTCGGGTACCTCCCGCTGCATGCGCCGTACCCCTACCGGCAGCGCTCCCTGTCCCCGCCCGGGCCCGCCGTCAACAGTCTGCGTGAGCTGCGGGCCCGTCAGTACGCCCTGGAGAGCCTGGCGCTGACCCGGGACCGGGACCGGCTGCTGGATTACTATGGGATGCTGGATGAGAGGGGGCGACCCTTCGGGTTCCCCGCCATGCCGGTGGTGGAGGACCTGAAGCCGGAGGACGACCAGAGGGCCACCAGTAACCTGTTCATCGGGAACCTGGACGGGAACGTGACGGAGGCGGAGCTCCGGCGCGGCTTTGATAAGTATGGCATCATTGAGGATGTGGTGATCAAACGCCCGGCCCGCGGCCAGGGCGGCGCTTACGCCTTTGTGAAGTTCCAGAACCTGGACATGGCCCACCGGGCCAAGGTGGCCATGCAAGGCCGGCTGATAGGTGGGAACCCCATAAAGATCGGCTACGGCAAGGCGAATCCCACCACCCGGCTGTGGGTGGGAGGCCTGGGCCCCGGGAACTCTCTGACCGCCCTGGCCCGGGAGTTTGACCGCTTCGGCAGCATCAGGAACATCGACTATGTGAAAGGGGACAACTTTGCCTACATTCAGTATGAAAGCCTGGACGCCGCCCAGGCCGCCTGCACCCAGATGCGGGGCTTCCCCCTGGGGGGTCCGGAGCACCGTCTCCGGGTGGACTTCGCCAAGGTGGAGGAGAGCCCCTCCCGGCCCTTCCCTCCCGGATACCAGCCTCCCATCGCTCTCTCTGCCCACTACGACCTCCTGGGGGAGGCGTACAGCCGCCACCGCAGCCTGGAGAGGGAGCTGCGGGGCGGCCGGGAGCGATCCCCGCCTCCCCACAGCCTCCTCTCCCTCCGGGACCGGGGCCTCCTGGAGAGAGACTTTCCCAGCAGCCCCACGCGCAGTCTGGAGCGGCGGCCCGGAGGGGTGGAGGCCTTCGGGCGGAGCGGACGGGCGGCGCGGAGCCGCAGCAAGAGCCGGGAGCGGTGGCTGAAGGAGCGGGAGGAGAGGCGGACCCGCAGGAGGAGCCGCAGCCTGTCGGCCGACAAGCCGCCAGAGGAGAAGGAGCGGGGGAGGTCGCGGGTTCGCGGTCCAGGAGGGGCAGTGTCTCCTGATGCCAGCCCAGACCGGGCGCGGGTCCGCGCCCCCGACTCCACCACAGAGCCGCGGGACCACTCCCCCGACAGCGGCGCTGGTCGGCACTCCGCCGCCAACGAAGAAGAGCTTCCTGCCGGCCGCCACCACAGCAAGCGGTCTTCCAGCGACCACCTGAACAACCACCACCACCGTGCCGAGGCGGCCGGCGCCGCCTCCCCTGCCACGGACGCCCCGGCTTCCCCCAGCACGCTGTCAGAGTTCGCCCAGGGTGCCCTGTCCAGGCTGTGGCGCGGATTCTTTGCCCTGAAGAACAGCAGCTTCCCCACAGACCTGTTCCTGCTGGAGGGCGGCGCAGCCTACTTCCACACGGTGATGAAGGACAGCCTGAAGCTGCAGAGCCAGCCCAGCCAGCTGAAGATCGCCCAGCGGCTGCGGATGGACCAGGCCCGGCTGGACGAGGTGGCGCGCCGCATCAAGCTGGGCCGCCCGGACGGCTTCGCCATCCTGCTGGCCCTGCAGGGGCCTGTGGACCGCCAGGCGCCGGGGCTGGAGCCGGGCCTGCAGGTGCGCCTGCTGCGCCACCTGGTCACCTACCTGCGAAACAAGGAGGCGGCGGGCGTGGTGAGCCTGCCGGCCGCCAAGGAGGGCACCCCGGGCGCCATGCTGTACGCCTTCCCGCCCGGGGAGTTCTCGCAGCAGTTCCTGCAGGCGGCCAAGAGGACTGTGGGTAATCTGGAGGAGGAGCACATGGTCATTGTGATTGTCAACGACACTAACTGACTCCAGGGGCTTCCTCCATGTTGTTCAGTGTTTGTTTCAGTTTAAATGAATTCCAGCCAGTTACACTACATGTTCCTCAGCGACCCGGCGGGATGAAGACGGCCCAAAGGAACCTTTAGAAACACTTCAACGGCTGGTTTTGCTCCAGGAAGCTGGAAAACGCGACACTAAAAGCTTCTCACTTTATCCCGTTTTATCCATCCTGGAAACTCGCAAGATGTTTCTGGAAACTTGAAGCTAATCCTTTCCTGTTTTTATTTGGTGATCTTCCTCTTCCTCGCTGTGTTCTGGTGTTCTTAGCATTCCAGTCCATTCTCCCAGCATGCACCAGGAGAGACACCGTACCCATCTATGTTGAAACTTCCTGTTGAGCCGTTTTGAGTCGTGCTTGTTTGGGATGGTTTTTTAAACTCCCAGCAGAGCCTCCATGTTTCCATCCGTTCTGGTTTTATTAGCGAACAGCAGATTTATGAGGCAGAAAAAAAACGTTTTGACCCCAAAACTTTGAGCAAATTAAAAACTCAAGAAGCAAATTGGACATTTTTATGGGAATGAGTCAGAAATATGAGCAGATCAAGATGAATGATGGTCACTAATGATTTGTGTTTTAAAAAGAGGAATATTTGATGTTTTATTGTTTCATCTTAAAACTGAACATGTTTCTGAAATAAAACCAGAGTTTTTACAGCTGGAGCCTCATTTTTGCATTTGAAACTTATTGGAATGAATTAAAACCGAGGTTTTAAACAAAAATTATGGATAAAAATGTTAAAATATGAATAAATAACTTTATTATACGAGTTCCTCTTTAAATTAAATATGAAATGTATTTTCACCTTCGTGCAATCTGTTATTATGCAGACAACACTGCTGATTTGGTAATATTTAAAAACTGAACTGCAAACTTGAGTCTAGAGGGCCACAAAGAAAACTTCTGGCGGGCTGAATTTGGCCCACGAGCCATGACTTTGACACATGATTTAACAAATTCAGAGAGAAATGAGACAATAGTGCAGAAGTTTAAAGAAAACAAATCAGATTGTTTAAATGTTTTACTGTTAACAATTGTTTTGGACTAAATGAAGGTAATGTCATTTATTTGGTCTAAAATTAATGACATTTTGTTCAAAACTAAAGCTAAATAAATCGAGGAAGATATTTGGGAAAATATGGAGGAAACATTATCTGCAACTCATTGCTGCAGTAAAACAATAAATCCACATGTTTTATTTAAATAAAACAAAACATTTCTGTTAAAAAAACTCAGAAATTAATTTCATATTTACTAGAAAAATGTGGATATTTTCTGTCAGAAATTACAAGAAATGTAATTTTTCTTGATATTCTGACATTATAACATCTAAACTTAGTAAAGAAAAAACTTGTTAGGGTTGTGGAGAAGATATTTTCCAGCTACTGTCTGGAGTTTTTTTTCTTAAAAATTACTGACATCACAATATCAGGGAATAACTTGGTTTTAATATGACACATTTATTGAATTACTATTAATGCTTTTGTCTTGGAAAATTGTGATTTTCTCACCATCCATCCATCTTCTGTTCACCTTTCTCCCTAGTGGGGTCAGGGGTTGCTCACCCCACCTCACCTGGCTGCGTTCCGGGCGAGAGGCGGGGTCACCCTGGACAGGTCGCCAGCCTGTCGCAGGGCAACACAGAGACAAACACACACTCACACCCAGGGAGAACCTGACAGTCATGTTGGACTGTGGGAGGAAGCCGGAGTACCCGGAGAGAACACACCATGCACAGGTAGAACATGCAAACTCCAGGAATCAAACCCAGGACCTTCTTGCTGCAAGGCAACAGTGCTACCAACTGCGCTGATTTTTTCACCACTTAAGACTAAATTATTAATATATAATAAATATTAACTTTTATTTACATTTTCTCCTTCATGGATAATTATTTATTTTCAGACCTCATACCACGTCATGTTCGTGCTATTAACTGTTTAATAACTGTCATATTAAACAGTTAAAGGTAAATTTTATTTATAGCACATTTTCAGCAACAAGGCAATAATACAAAGTGTTTGTGTACAACTATTAGTGCAGTTGTACTAAAACACAGAGATGAAGGGATTTATCACGGTAGGTGGCGGTAAATGCATCTCAGATGGTTTGTCATCCGCCATTGAAACCCAGAAGAAGAAGAAGAAGAAGAAGAAGTCAGACGGCGTGTTTAGGTTTTTGCCAACCGCCAATAAAACATGAAGAAAAAGAAATCCAGGCGGTAAAGGAACCGAGGACGGCAGCGTTTATTAATGAAGGCTTGTTGTCAGAGGTAAGCTGTTGTTGTCTGTTTCTGTTGCTCACCGTCCGGCTCGTTCTGCTGTTTTTCTGTTTCCTGTTTTACACAGCGAAGCTAAACTGACCCGCTTGCTAACAGCAACTTTTCAGTTATTCATCCGTCTTCATTTGTTTTTGCTAACAAAAGCGACAGTGGGTTTTACATATCAAAACAAGCTTTATCAGCTGGTGTTTTAGACAGATTGTTCACGATAAAATAACGAAAACAAACGTTTTCTTGAAATCTGTATTAAATATTTTAAAACCTGTATGACAACCTCAGATCAGAACAAAAAGGAGCATTCGCACATGAAAAAAAGAACAAATAAAAATAATTGTCTGAAAATACTACGCAAACAAAGTAGTGTGAGAAAAGAGGCAGAAATTTAATATTAGAGTGTTAAATTAAACTATTAGCATTTTGATTGGGCTTTTGTGTTACTACAACATTCATGCACTTCGCTCAAATAAAGTTTGGTCACTTCAAAAACTTTAATATATGGGTGATTTTTATTACAAATAATTTTTTTTTAAAGAAGAGCATTTGTGAATAAAAAATGACCAAGCATGTCTGTACTTTGACTGTTCATCCCTTGTTGGAAGATCACATCTTACTGTGTCAAAACTTTAAAGTTAAATAGATTTCTCATACAAATATTTGTAAAAGAATTATTTTGTTTTATCAATATGCATATTGGGACTGAATGTGGGGAACAATGTTGCTTAAGAATAAATATATTTTATTTTGCAACACAGTAATTTTTTCCATATTGTAATGAAATTTTGCAACCACTTCAGCTGGAGTCACTGGATCAGAATCAGTCATATTTAATCTCTCCTGCTATCAAAATGTAACTACATAAATTCTTCTAATAAAATGCGTCTGTTTGTCCAAATACAATTGAGGTTGTCTGTACTTCAGGAATGCAAGTGATTAGTTAATGAGTTAATCTGAAGATATTATTGATCAATGAATGATTAATTAAATTAGCCATTTTCTTAAAAACCTTAGTTGTTCAGAGAGATAGACGACTTTATGTAGCAAGAAAAGACACATTTTCTATAATATGCTGAATTTTTTGCAAAAAGAACCAAGCTTCCTTCTTAAACATTTTCTCTGCTGCTGTTTCAGCTTCACTCAGAGACAAAATGGCTTCCAGATCAGAGGAGGATCTCTGCTGTCCGGTCTGTCAGGACGTCTTT
>CAEGAD010003522.1:0-14277 GCA_903067055.1 Poeciliopsis paucimaculata
AGAGTACAGCTCGTTGTAGACGATGAAAGGTAGAGCCAGCACGAACAGCAGGTCAGCGATGGCCACATTGAGCAGGTTGACGTCAGTCATGGATTTGGTTCTCTTGTAGAGGGCATAGGTGAGGATGACCAGGCTGTTCCCCACCAAGCCCAGGATGCAGATGATGGAGTGAATGTAAGGACCAACCACAAAGCTGTTGCTGTGACAACAAGGTTCATAACCGCCATCATCACTGTAGTTTTCATCAGTTTCTTCAGCTGGATTGGAGTTATTGAAGATGCTCATCTTGTTTTTCTATAATAAAAGTTAAAGAGAAACTTCATCAAATATGTGACAAAAGCAGAGATTCAGAAAAAATGTTTCATTACTAATGAAAACCAACAGGGGGCGGTAATGTTGACTTATTGACGATGAAAAACATTGAGTGAGAGATTTGTTTTTTTTGTTTTAAGTTTTTATCTTCTGCTATTAGAAAAACTTTGGTAATTAATTTATGCTGAAAGTCTCAGTCAGGAAAATTCTACAAAAATTTATGCTAAAACTGTGGTAGGGAATATTTTTAGTTAATCTATATTTATGTTTCACTTACTGATAAAGTTGATGAAATAACAGGGATTTTCAATAACATTATTATTGATTAGATGGTTCTTATGGTTTTCATTTTAAAAAGTCTCTTAAAGATTTTGTTTTATGAGGAAGCAGGAATACAAAAATGAAACTAAAGACTTTTAAATACATAAACATCTTCATAAAACCCTTTACATAGTTTAGGAAAAAACTGATAAAGTATTTATTGCTATATTTTTATACCTTGGTTATGTTGTCTTTTCATCACCATCTGTCATAGACAGCCTGCGTTGTTCACATCAGAAGGACGACAACAGATCATAATATACGCAAATATCAAATATTTATCTGCAGAGAACATTTCATGGAAATGACAGTAATATATACTGTAGAGCTTTACATGGGTTATAAAAACACAGAGGAACACCGGAAGGAGGATTAGGGTGTGAACATGTTAGATTGTATGAATCCAGTTTACAGAAACTTTCTGAACCATCAGTTTTAGACACATGAAGATCATTTATGCCTCTTTATGTCTCTGCTTGGTTCCCTCAGCTGAACTTTACTTATTTATCAAAACTTAACGTGTATAGAATAGAAAGTTATTAACTTTTTTCTGTCCTGGATTGACGCCAGACCAAGATACTAGTGAATAAAACATTTTAAAAAATATCAGAAATTCTTCCATTTATTAGTTTTAGAAATAATATAAATATTGATCACTCCGACAATAAGATGAACCAAACTGCAGAACATCTCTGCATCATAAAAACCAAACAACTTTTCGGTCCCCAAAGGAGTAAAAGGAGCAGATTCTTTAAAACGGTTGAGATTTTACCAAACAATCCAGCTTCAAACTAAAAACGAATCTCCTGCAATGTTTCTCTCAGCAGTGGCTGATAATCTGGATTCTCACCTTGTGAGGCTGATTGACGGACAGTTTCCTCTTCGCTGTGGTGAATTAAAGCCGATCATTTCCAACTCAGAGTTGCTTTTGTGTCAAAATGATCCGACGCAGATGAACCTCATTGAAACTTCAGTGTCTCAGAAAAACTAAACCTCTGAGTGACATCAGGCACGGGTCCAACCCGTGAACCTAAAACTCCCCAGCTGTTTTCACTTGAGTTATTTAAAGGTTATTTTTAACTTTCACTGACTTTGTTATCCTCAGTTTCCTTTTATCTTTTAACTATTTGCATATTTGGGGAATCCAATGCATTTCTCCTTCCTTATATGAACAAGGCAGGTTGTGTGTCTGCCTTGTTCATATAAGGCAGACACACACATACACAGCATACGCTGCCTGTTCATGGTTATGAACAGGCAGCATACAGACAGCGTGTTGTCATTTATATGTGCGGCTTTTCTGTGGACAATATCAAACCACAAAGAGTCAAAACTCACCGAAATCCACTGAAACCTGATGACATTCAGTTATTTAGACCATCAAACCCGATGTTTTCATGATTTTAATATTTTATTGTTTGATTTTATTGTTGAACAGCATTTATCCTCAGACAATAAGCTAACACACACACACGCCCACGCATGCATACACACACACACACATGCACACACGCACACACACACACACACACGCACACGCACGCCCGCACACGCACACACACAGGTTTGCGCGGCTATCTTTGCGGGGACTTTCCATTCACTTCCATTTATTTCTACAGCCTAAACCTTACCCTTACCCTTATCCTAACCCTTCCCATTACATACCTACCCCTAACCCTAACCAAAACTCAATTCACACCGTAGTCCTAAATCTGACCCCTGACCCTATAACAGCATTTCCCCTTGTGGGGACCAGGCCTCAGTCCCCACACGGAGCAGCGGGTCCCCACAACGTAGTGTCAGAAAAATGATCCCCACAAGGTATTATTAACAAACGCACATATACACACACACTCACACACACACCCCCACACACGCACACACAAATACAGAAATTATTTTAAGGTGATCAGGTGTTTATGCAATCACAGGTTTACAAAGGTGAGCTGCTACCTGATGGAGAACATGGAGTCATTGATCAGAGATCATATTGATCTGCTGGGAAATGTTGCTGATGATTTATGAGCGTTTAGATGAATCCAGACTGATCATCCTGGAGCTCTGAGAAGAACTTACAGAGCCGAGTGGTACCGGTACCGGTCCAGCTGCAGTCATCATTCAGTCGAGTCGCCTTATGGACATGAATCATTTTCCTATTTAGAATAAACCTCCATATTTCCACTCTCTGACATGCGGTGTTTAAACGCTCTGCTGTTCTAACAGGATCTCTTTATTTTATTATTTTGGATTTTTTTTTTCTTTAAAATTTATTTTTATTTTTGTGAGGTGACATTATGTTTCCTGAAAGCACCTTTTAAATAAAATATATAATAATAATTATTATAAATACTTATAATGCTTCGAACAGGGACGTTGCCATGGTTACTGCTTCACGTGGTGGCAGACTGGGTATTTATACTCTACTAACCGATCAGAAATAATCAGGATTAAATGATCAATAAAACTGAATGTCATCAACCAAACAAGGGAAACTAACAGCAAATTTACTTTCTTATATAAATGGTACGGTAAAAAATATATATATTTTACATTTCAGCAACAAGGCAGTTCAAATAACTTAACATAATAAAATGATAAAACAACAAACACGCAAGAAACATTACATAAAAGTGGAAAAATAAACATGGATGAATTTCCTAAGATCTTGGTGGGACTTCAATCCTGGAGCTGATGGAAGGCCGACTTTGTAACCGTCTTCATGTTTCTCTGAAGGTTCATTTTATAGACAGTTTACCAGCTTACCAGCAATTTGTTCCCAGCAATTTGTTCCCCTTTTTGACAATTTCTTCTTTCACTTCTCACTAGTGAAGTGATTCAACACGGAGATTTTTTCCTCCTATAGACAAAACTCAACCTGACAGGTAGTGAAAGGCGTCCGTGTTGTCCTCAAAAAATCGTTTCGTTATTATACAAATGAGTCAATGGAAATAATAATAATAATAATAATAATAATAATAATAATAATAATAATAATAATAATAATATCATGTCTTCATCCTCAATGTTTCTCCTATTCGCCTTTTTAATAAATGTTTGATATTTTTCTCAGTTTGGGAGAAAAATATCTGAACCTTCATTTGTAGCCTTGACTCAGATTCCAGTCTGGAGTTTAACTAGGCCGTTCCAACACACAGCTATGTTGTGATCCAAAGTGCAGAGCATGGAGATAAATGTGGACAGAGAGCAAGTGTTTGGTGCATTTCCTCCACCTAGTGGTCATGTAGTGGAACAGCAGCAGACAGGTCAGACCTGTTCCTGACGTCCCTCTGACTGTTTTTGTTTTCTGAAGCAACAGGATGTTGCTGAGCAGTTGGATCATGTTGCTCTGTCTGGGAACGATCAGCTTCTCCTGTCTGAGCTTTAATTCAACACAAAGAAGGAACTGAATCAGCTTCAGAAGGTGAGAATCCTGCTTGTGCATTAGAGAAACGTTGCATTAGAGTAATTTGATGCTGGATTTATTAGATAAAATCGCGATCATTTCAAAGGGAGTGTTGCTCTTATAGAAAGTGAAAAGGTGTTTGGTTTGAATGGCTGAAGGAATGTGGATTAGCAGCTTATTGTTGCTAAAATGACTTAGATTATATTTAAGACCAATAAATATCATGGTCAACGAAGCAGAAACTCTGATGTTGTTTCAAATGTTTGACTCACCATCATCTTCCTCTCCATCTGTTTTAACCTGTTTAAATTCCTGCAGTGTTTCTGTCGATTGGAGGAAAAGTTGTAGAAAAATCTGAACGATCCTTCACTTAGAGGACAGAAAATATAAAAACCTTTCAACAATTATTTATTTTTTGTTTCTAAACTTTATGTTTGATTTATTTTTATTTCATGAACTCAAACATTATTAAACATGATGTACAGGAGCCCATGTCTCTGTCTTTCCTGTCTTTAAAATAGACTTGGATTGGTCCAAAGTTACGAGAGACGATCATTTTTAATCTTTGTTCATTTTATTCCAGGTGGCAAAAGATTTAAACCTTTTCATCCAGTTCAGTTTTTATGTTTAAGACCAAATATGAATCAAAATAATGTCCTGAGTCATAAAGTCTGACGTTTTTCCTCAAAAGTGAGAGTAATTATGTTGTAAGAAGCAGAAGAATGAATCATCCATCAGAGGGAGAAACGACTGCGACTCTGTGTGAATGTTATGGTCTGTATCCTCCGCAGGCCGTCTGACGCTGCTATCGTCACAGACCAGAAACCTGCTGCTCAGCTTTTAGCTCCAACTCTTTAATTCATCCTGACGTTTTCTAAAACGTCACTGGTTCCAGTCCTAAAATGGTGCGCGTACTGGCTGGTTCTGAGAACCTGTTTGGATTTCCAGTATAAACAGTTCAACATTTTTAAACACCAAGTGAAAAGAAAAATCATGTGAAGAGTCTCTGAGCGAAACTGATTTATTCCTTCAGTTTAATGGTATTAAAGAATTAAAATAATCCAGCCTTAAAGTCACAGACGCACTAAACAGTTTTACTGGGAATGTTTATGAACCTCACACTGTTAGTATTAGAAACATGTTTAATATTGAACTGACATAACAAACGTTACTAAGTTTCTTATGTTGCTGATGGAGTCATTTAATCAGTCCCAGTAAATGACTGACTGACCAGTTTGACCAGTTTGTTCTGCAGATGTTCAGACAGTAAAGTTAATTAATTCTTTTCAAACAATTAAATTTGACTGCGTACTATTTTAGATGTTTGCTTTGCATTTCTATAGCAGGTGATTCAAAGTTTTTTGCATGATAAAAACAAAACAATAACTTCAACATAAAGACCTGGATCAGTTTCTCCAGATCCTTTTAATCGTTTAATCCTGAAAATGTTCTTGAGGTGATAGAAGGCTGACTTTGTAACCATCTTTATGTGACTCTGAAGTTCAGATCTGATCTCCAGTCTTAAGCTGTAATAAGTATCATTATCTGTGTATCATCTGCATAGTTATGGTTCCAGTGGAGCAAACAGACACTGAACAGGAGGAACCCAGGACTGAACCCTGAGGTTCTCCACATGTCAGCTGCTCTGATGGGGAGTTTTAAAGTCTCTGTTCTTTAAACCTGTTCAGTACTGAACTGTTGGTGACGCGTAACGTGCTGTGATGAGGTCCAACAGAACCGGCGCTGTGGTTCTTCCACAGTCTAAACCACTGAAAACTTTTTCTCACCATCAGACCAAACTCTTTTACTGTCTGTCGGTTAGAATGACCTCAATTATTTGTATTTGCAAAATACCAAAAAACTTAGCGACATTTTTTAGAAGTTTTTATTAACTTTAGTAAATAAAGTTAATAAAGTTAACGATTAGCAATGTGCTGTAAATCTGGTTCACTGATAAATAAACACTTTCAGTTTTACAAGTTTGTCCAGGTGATTGAAATCATTTTCATTCCTGTTTGAATGATCAGATGTTGGATGTTCATTTATAATATTTCTCAGAGATTTCAGGCACCATGATATTGAAAAAGATAAGGATCTTTATGGAAATGGAAACTTGTCAGTGGAATATAAAATGAGCAAATCTCAACTGTTTCCTGATTTGTCTTTTCTTTGCTGCAGTGAAACGTGGAGGACTCGTCCTTCATCCAGGCAGATTTTAATGCCTCTGAAAGGGAAGAACTGCCTGAGCCCTGCAGCTTCAGCAGCAGCAACGGAGTCAACTGGCTGCTCAGCACCTACATCTACTCCATCATCTGCATCCTGGGCTTCATGGGGAACATTGTAATAGTCATCACTCTGACATTTAAGACTAAACACAAGCTGGAAACACAAGAAGTCTTCCAGCTCAACCTGGCCATCACCAACCTGCTGTTCACCGTGGCGCTGGCCTTCCTGATCTACAACGAGCTGCTGTCATGGCCGATGGGCCAGGCGGCCTGCAAGCTGCTGCAGGGATCCTACAGCATCAACCTGTACAGCGGCATGCTGCTGGTCGCCGGGATGAGCGTGTTACACTTCATCGGCGTCTGCAGTCCTCTGTGCTGTCGGAAAAGCCACATAGAGCTGAAACACACCTCCATCATCTGTGCGTCCATCTGGGTCTCTGCCGTCCTGTTTTCTGTTCCCACCTTCTACTTCTACCAACTATATGAGCCAACAAGTGAAACGATCCACATGCTGGAGGGTGAAAAACACAGCAACTCCTCGGCGTCGCCGTGGTTCGTCTGTGAGTTTCAGTTTGAAGACCAGGACTTGTCCCGGATCGTGAAAGTGGCGGTTCCGAGCATCCAAATGGCTGTCGGCTTCTTCCTGCCTCTGCTCATCATCATCTTCTGTTACATCTCCATCATCATCAAACTACTGACCTACAAGTTCAACCCAACTGACAGCAAAGAAATGGGCCAGCCCACCGACCCCAAGGCCACAAAACCCAGAGACAATCGAGTGGAGGCGGTGAAGACGGTGACGGGGATCATGCTGGTGTTCGTGGCCTGCCACCTGCCCTACAACCTCATCCTGCTGTACGACACCACCACCATGTTCCAGCTGATGGCGTGTGACGAGGCGGACCGCTGGCGGACCGCCCTGTCCATCACAGAGTTCATCGCCTACCTGCAGTGCTGCCTGAACCCGGTGATGTACGGCTTCATTGGTCAGAACTTCAGGCAGAGGTTCAGAAAAACCTTCTGCTCAGAAAACAAGCCACAAAATGGACACAAGTTCAGCCAGTTATCTGCAAAATGGAATAAATCCAGCAGTTTGTACAAACCTCCTACAGATGTTCTGGTAGAGCCTGTCAGTACTTCGGTCCAAGTAAAGGACGATAAGGATTTAGACTTGAATTTAGACTTTTAGATATTGTATGAATTAATATGAAGGTAGACTGTATGTCCTCTAACGAGTCAAATAATTTAAACTTTTGTTGTGAATTCACTTGTCAATCCCAGATGTTTTAGCAATGACCATGTTTTTCAAAAATGTATTAAAACTCCTAAAAATCAGATTAAAGTTGATGAAATCTGAGCTGTGTGAAGGTTTCCTCATGTTCAGCCAATCAGCATCAGCCCAGACCTGCAGTTCAGGATCCTCAGCCTGCAGTTCCAGGGAAACTCAAAGTCTCACAGGCTGGTTCACTGTTACTCTTTACAATGTTTTATACTTACTGCACATTTTAGCTTTAACTAATGAAACATTTGCCTTAATCTACAAGTTTTACTCAAGGAAACTCAGTGTTTGGTGTTCAGTCTGAGAAGTCATTCATTGACTGTTTGGATGTTTTCAGTCTTTGTTGTGACTATTGGATGGTTAAGGTCTGTATTTCTGTTGCATCTTCTCTTTCTCTTTTAACCAACTATTCTCAAATCAAGACACTCACTCTGGAGAACGTCTGCAGACCACACACATGCTGGACTCAGACTGATTAGACTTTTACCTTTGGATCCCTGGAGGAGTCGAACGTTTGCACTATTATAACCTACCAGAAAAATGTTTTGTTTTATTTTTACCTTTTGTTTTATCTCCCCTGAAGTTTACATATTTATATCCGATGTCTGTTTGTTTGTCTGTCTTGGTTAATAAAACCGGTTCTGAAACAACCTGAGGGAACTGAGACTCAGACACTGAAGGGAGGAAACGACCTGCAGCTCTTTGAATTATTAGCTCTTATTGATGTTTCTGTAATAATCCCTGCTGGGCGTTTGAGCTCAGAGCCTGGAGGCGTCTGGAAACTCAGAGGAGATCAATTAATGATGAGAAACACGGTGGGAGCAACAGGGAGAGAAATGATTTCAACAAACTGTTAACCTGAAGACTGAAGCAAAAACCAAAACAATCAGTTTAATAAAACCCTTTTTTATTAAACTGGTTAATAAAAGAGGAAGAGCTTTGGTTCAGATTTATGTAGTGGTTGTGTGGAGCAGCTGCGAGGCGTCAGCCTGTTACCTGGCGGTTTCCTCTTGGCTCTCTGCCCTTCATGTTTCAGATGCTTTCTGTCTGACAGGGATTCATTTAATGACGAGTTTCTGTTCAGACATGAGAAGAAACATTTCTTTCACTTTGTACTTTAGACACAATCAGCCTGAGAAAAACTTTTACCAGACTTAATCTGGACATTTTAGGCCATAAACGGACATGAAGCAGAAAACCCTGCAGCCTGCAGTCGGACAGTTTTATCTTCAAGATGTGGGACGGAAACATTTTGTTTCTCTAAGCTAAAGATTCAGATTTTCATGTGAAAAGTCAGATTATTTTTTTTATAATTCTCATATTTAATGTCAGAAGATTAAAATCAGAATTCGGACAAAAAAGTCAAAATTTCAGAATTTCAAATAAAAAATTAAATGATGAAAAAAGTCAATATTTTGATATTAAACTCAGAATAAAATCTATTCTTTTCAACCATATTACAAACAACCAACCGGTCCAAACCGTCTGCAGAACTCGAGGCTCTCATCTAGAATTAAGGCGAGTTGAAGAACAGGAAGCAGTGAAATATTCCCGTAAACGTTCTGAAAACCAGCATTTATTCATCTGTGAAGCTGAAAACCTTTTAAATATAATATCTAATGTATATTATAAAAGACAGAAACAATAAATGAAGCAGATCAATGAGGTTTATAGTTACTTTATAATAAACAGCCTGAAGGATGAAAACTTTCTCCTCCATAAAGATTTACTGACGTCTAAATTAAATGTATCAGGTTGTTTCCTAAAGAAACTAAAACATAAAACTTTCAGAAAGCTTCATCAGCGCAGGAGGCTGTTGACATGGAAACGCTTTACTTTCAAAATTATTACCAATAAATCTGAACCTTCTTGCAATCGTCTTCAGGACAATACAGTTTTATCTTGTAAAAATCTCTAGAATTTGATTTTAATTCATTAAAATTCAAAGAAAGAGTCTGTTCTTTTTCTATCGAGTCAGAAAGGATTTATTTGTCTCTTTCAGAGTCTTATGGGTGAAACATTAAACCTGTTGCCGTGGTAACTCCAATCTTTCCTCCTCTGTCCTTGTGCGATTCTCTGTTGTTCTTTAATCACCATCTGCACCATTAACACACCTTAACTTTCTGCTTTATTGATCAGTTTAAATTGTTTGTAAAGGTTTTAATTAGTTTTTAATCATCTATATAACTGGAGTTTGTTTGCTGGAGCTTTTCCAGCCGTCTTAATAATGTTGCAGCAAATAAAACAACTAATGTGTCATTTTGGTTCCAATAATCAGCAGTGATTTGTCTCCATTAAAACATGATCAGGGAAATTATGCAGACTCAGTGCATTAATAATCTGGCCAGCTGCCGGGTCTTTATTGGATGTTTTTGTTTCTCTGAATTAATTTTCAATTAACTCTTCGAAGTATGAAGTCCATCTATTATGTTAATGAGCTGCAGGCATCAGAAATCTGCATGAAAAGGAAATTAAATGATCCAGTAATGAGTTTCTGTCATTTCAGATGATAATGGATGGAAAAACATTAAATATTATAAGAATTAAATCTGTGTTTTGTTTATTTTTCTCAGAAAATGTTTGAATTAAATTTCAGACTGAGAACAAACAGTGGATCACAAACAGCGCCACCTTTCTTCACATGGAAACACTGCAGATGATTTTCTTCATGTTTGTTCAACTTAGATTAATAATTATACATTGTCTGTAAAACCCAGTGGACCAGAACCAGAACCAGCAGATAATATGGCACCAGATTTCTCTCTGGACTTAAACCAACATGGATTCTGAGTCTTCAGACTCTGGACCCGACAAAAAGCAAACTGTCATCTGGAAACTGAGAGAAACCATCTGGTTCTGGTTCTGGTCCTGGTTCTGGTTCTGGTAATGAGTTTTTTGCTGCTCATTTCTCCACCTGTCGTCTTGTTTCTGAGCTGGATGCACAGATCAGATCGCTGTTGACCTCAGATCTCTTGCGGCGCGTCCATCCCTCACGCTCAGGTTTTCTCAGCCTCTCTGGGATTTTCCTGTCTGGGCCGGCGGCCTCCAGGAACCAGGTTTCAGAAGATTATTTCAGGAACAAAGTGATTTTAGTTTATTTGGTTTTGTTTCAGAGGTACAGACTGAGAACTAAACCGGACCAGAAAGCAGCAGGTGAATTAAACCGTAAAACTAATTATTTTCCATATATTTATAATAATTAATACAGAGGAACTGAGGGAGGATATCTGTGGAATGAAAAGCTAAGAATCGAAACTCAAAGTAACTAATTTGTTAATTAAGGACGGATTTATCAGCAATATGTGACGTGGAGGTAAAGACAGCATCCGCCTCGGTGCTGTTGTCATGGAAACCGCCCTCTTTACCCTGAACTGTCTCTGTTTTCACATCTGATGTTCGAACTGCTGATGAATCTCCAGAAATCATCTGATTAAATAATAAGAGTCGATTCTGATGAAACTCGTTATCAGATTAAAAACTTGTTGGAAAAATTTAAAATATTTAACAATTTCTGTTCAAATATTGGTCTGATGTGATACTATCATTTTAAATGCCATGTTTTCTGTCACTGTAAATGGTGATAAAGTTTCTGAAATAAAATTATTTCCAATAAGATTCAGATTTATTGGATGAGTCATAATGAAAACCATCGATTAGCAGCTGGCATGTAAACGTATTGATGAATATTAAAGACCTGGTAGGTAAACAATCAGTTATGCATCTGGAAACCATTCGATCTTGATCACACCAAGCTGGAAAGCTAATTATTAGCTACCAATTGGGCCACGCGCTGCTGCCCCCTTGTGGCGGCTTGTTGTAATAAACATGGAATCAAATAGGAACATTAAAAATGGCCCAAACTGTCTAAACAAACTCCTACTTTTATTCTGCTGGATGCAAACGGTCGACTCATCTTGAACTTCTCAATGTTTCAAACACATCATTAGAAATTATTAAAAAACTGTACAGTACAAAAACAAAAAGAAAAAACAAGAAGGTGTAAAAACAGGCAGAGAAACGTCCTGAAAACACAAGATTATAAAAGAGGAGAAAGAAATTCATGCAGCAACGTTAAAAAGAGCCTGAGAAAGTTTGAATGCATAAAGATAAAAATATGAAAAATGAGAATAAAATGTTTTCATCCTGGTTGTGAAATTAAACGTCTTAATGAACATTTTCCACTTGGTGAAAACTAAACGCTGCAAAGCAGCGAGGAAGAAACAAACAGTATTTACAGCAACTTGCAACATTCAGAGGCAACAGAGCAACCAAACGCATCATTCTGATTCAGAGAAGCAACTGAAGCTGCAGACCTGCAGGGGGCGCCGTCAGAGAATTAACAGAAATGCTTTGTTTTCTTTAATCCGTCAAGGAAGAAATGAGAGCGTTAATCTTCAAAGATTAAACGTTTAAGTCTGAGCTAAATGTTTATTTTGCAAACTAAATATTTAGCTCTACATTAAATATTAACTTTGAAAGACATTTAGTTTGAAAATTAAATATAGGAACTAAACATTTAATATGCAAAGTAGCTTGCCAATTAACGGAAGTGGAATATCAAAATAAAAGCTGGGTTTGTCAACAAGCATTTAGTTAGCAAAATAAATATTTAATTTGTTGCTAAATATTTCGTTTTCAGTTCCTAAACTAAAAATTTAAGCTGCAAATCAAATACTTAATATGATAACTAAATTTTTAGTTCTAACATTTCACTTCCAAACTAAATATTTAGCTCCTAATTAAATATTTAGGTCCAAAATAAATGTTTAGCTTTTCAAAGTAGCCTGTTGATACCAAAATAAAAGCGGGGCTTTAGGGTCAAAAATGTTACGTTAGCAAAATAAATATTACATTTATTTATTTATTTCCTCTTTTTATATTTTGTCGTCTGTTGTAAATAAATAGATACATATTTGGTCAGATGTAAACATTAACTAAATGTTTATCTTCCTAACAAAATATTTAGTTTGAAAATCTAAATCAATAAATATGAGAATATAGTGAAAATACAACTGAAATTTTGACACTAACATTTCTTTCTCTGTGAAAAGCGAGTTAAATCAAGTTATTGCTGTTTTTACAGTGTAACTGTCCAGACAGCAGCTCATGTCTCCAGAACCGGACTCGGGTCTCCAGGTCCGTCTGCAGCGCTGCAGCCGCTCGGCTCTCTGGATTCTCTGACAGAAACGTCAAAAATATCAACAATTTCTGTAAAAACGTCTCAATAAAACAACCAGCAGGAACAAATCTGAGGCTGATCCTCTATATTCTTCCCTTTTCTACCTGAACTCTGGTTTCATCTTAGAAATTTACTGATATTTTCTAAATTATGTTGCATAACAAAGATTTCAGCACCGTTAAAACCAAAATAAATACAAAATATGATAAATAAAGAATAAAATAATTAAATAAAGAAGTTCAAATCAATAATAAATGCAGTAGAAAGGCACTTCCAAAGCTCCTATCTTGTTTGTGTTTCGCTCCGTTTCCATGGCGCCTACAGCCTGTGGTGGCCGTCCTGCGCCGCGGTGGCGGCGCTCGTTGCCGTGGTGACGCTGATGTCGAAGCAGGTCTCCATCATGACGCGGGCCTTGCAGAGGTTGACGCAGCGCTCCAGCTCCGCCGTGGCCCGTGCCAGAGCCTCCAGGTACTCCTGCGACTCCCGGTCCAGGTTCTGGTCGACGTCGACTGCAGAGGAGAAACGGCGACGTTATGATTCATCGGTAAAAACCCAAAGAAAACCGGCGGGTTGAGATCCTGAGAGGAGGCGCAGGAACTGGAACGTGTCTGTGCAGCAGAAAGTGTGTCATGTAAATATGGAACTATTATGAATATCAGGGGAAGAAAACAGAAGTTTTCTGATAGATCGGATCAGAACCGAACTCTGGAGAAACTCCCAGAGGAAAAACGTTTAAAGGCTGAAGTTAAAACGTCTCAATGCAACAGAAAACCTCCAGAACAAAGATTCATGTTTCCTGACTGAAGAGAAGCAAAATAAAATGTTAAATAAAAGAACTTTCTGAAAGCAGCTGGAGGAGAACTGTTCAAGAGAATCCCTCTGAAATGATTCACCAAATGAACTAATTAATGTAAATTAATTAATGTTTCTAGTTCTGAGATGAAAGAAGTCGACTAACAGGCTGCTGCTGCGGGGTCAAAGGTGAGCGCCTTGACCCCTCGTGTCACTCAGGGTGACATTAAAGACCATCATCATCCTCATCATCATCATCATCATCATCATCCTTTCCGTTCAGCAGAGAAAATATTTATTTCCTGTTTAGTGAAATGGGTGAAAAAATCATTTTCATGAAATGAATAAAAGCCTAAACTGGATCAGAGCGACACATTCATGGTTTTATTTATTTCAAACTAAAATAACATAAATCAATAAATATGTAACATAAAATAAATGTTTCCTCACATTCTGAGCTCCACCTGCTGGGCTGCAGCATCAGGTGCAGCTTCGCCTCCTGCAGCTCCGCCTGCAGCGCCGCATGGCGGCGGCTCAGCGCCTGCAGCCGCTGGAGCAGGACCTGAGGAAAACAGAACCCGGTCAGAACCAGGTCCAGAACCAGAACCAGGACCAGAACCAGGACCAGGACCAGGACCAGAACCAGAACCAGGACCAGGACCAGAACCAGGACCAGAACCAGGACCAGGACCAGAACCAGGACCAGAACCAGGACCAGAACCAGAACCAGAACCAGAACCAGGACCAGAACCAGAACCAGAACCAG
>CAEGAD010003526.1:0-20278 GCA_903067055.1 Poeciliopsis paucimaculata
GTGTGTGTGCATGGTTGTTTGTCCTGTTTGTTTCTGTGTTGCCCTGCGACAGACTGGCGACCTGTCCAGGGTGAACCCCACCGTGGACAGGTGGGGTTCACCTGTCCAGGTGGGGGCATCCTTATCAGCCCGGAACGCAGCTGGGAATAGGCACCAGCAACTCCCGACCCCATTAGGGACAAGGGTGAAATGAAAATGGATGGATGGTAAAATTAAGGATTCATCCAGGCAGGTGGAAAGGGCATCATAGTAATTTAGACGAGATGACACAAAAGCATGAATAAATTCCTCTTGGTCAACTCTGGAGACCACATGTCTTATTGTAAAAATGTTTCTTAAATGAAAACAACAAGAACAGGAAACAGTCTTAATGTGTGTCTCAAAGCCTAATGAGTCAAATGTGACAGCCAGATTTTTTTACCTTTGATTTACTATCAGGAATAAGAATGCAGTTGTCTGGATGATATTTTGTTCCAAGTGACGGGGAGCAATAATCAGTCTTAATGGTGTCTGTAACCAGAAAGTTACTGGAGAGCCAGTCATTGTGCCTTCATGATGGCTCAACGTTCAATGGGCTATGTGATAGGCACGGATTCATGGAATGCAGAGCATGTAGATGATTTGAAAAAGGGGACTGTTCATCTGGCCCGGGAGCTCCTCTACAGCCCATAAAAACCTGAAGTGTAACTTTGCTGCAAACTTCTTGAGAGCTGCATTGGAGGAGGAGCTGAGTTTGCAGATTGGGAGTGAGGTCAGGGAAGAGGGTCTTGGGAGGATTCGGTCATGTTCTATCAATGTAAAGCATCAGTTAATTCAGTTCAAAGTGTTTCATAGATTTCACTATTCTAAAATAAAATTGCATAGAATGTTCCCCTCAATATCTTCAAAATATGTGATAAATGTAAGTCCAGTGATGGCTGCCTGTCACATGTCCCAAACTCTACCAATACATTTTCAGCTGATTCTCAGAAAAGTGTATGTTGTTTCTGGACCCCCAGATTGCATTATTGGATATTCTCTTTCTCTTATGACCTTCAGTATCTCGATGCAAACGACTGGGCTATATGGAATGGTAATAGCCAAGAAAGTAATATTAAAATTGTGGAAAACTGATAAAGTGCTACAGTTTAAAACGTGGTTAACTGAATTTACTGAGATATTCCATTTAGATAAATTGTGATATGATACCTTGGGCTCTACTAAGAAGTTCTGTAGTATCTGGCAGCCATTTTTGGACCTTCTCACCTGGTCTAAAACTCAACCCAATGCTCACTCAGTCTCTTAGTATGCCACCCATGCCTTTATAGACAGGTAGTAACATCCTAAAGTGCATGTGATAAACTGTGTTACCAGTTATTTACATAATTGCCCTGACTCATCTTTATTTATTGTTTGTTTGTTTTCTGTTTTTGTTGTTGCATGTCTTTGTTTTCATTTTCTCTTACTGGTACCACTATTGTTTCCATATACCAGTGTTTCTCAATTCCGGTCCTCACGCCCCCCTGCCCTACATGTTTTAGGTGTTTCCCTTATGTCACACACCTGGATTGAATATGTGGGTGATTAACAAGCTTCTGTAGCACTTGATGGTCATGCAATCATTTGAATCAGCTGTTCTGGAATAGAGGTACATCTAAAACATGCATAGTAGGGGGGCCTGAGGACTGGAATTGAGAAACGCTGCCATATACAGTAGTCTGTTAAATATATGTTTTATGCTCTTATGAATGATTCTGTATGTTCTTCTTTGCAAAACATAAATAGATACATATATTAGAAAAAGGATCACTCCCAATCCCCCCTTATCATTCTTATTTTTATTACTACTCAATACTCAATACTACTCAATAGTAATATCAATACTACTATTGATATCACTATTATTATTATTACTCTACTGTTCAAAAAATACAAATAAGGCAGAAAGTGTGGTACGATAGTAGTTTTTCTGTTGAAACCGGTAGGAAGATAGAGCACATAAACCCAGTTCTACAGTCCCTCCTCTGTCTCCCTGTAGCTCAAACTTTAAAAACTGTTGTTAGTTTATAAATCACTGAATGGCTTAGCACCACAATACATTAAAAATCTATTGTTGTATCAACCTTCCACACCCCTCAGGAGAAGCAGCATTCAGCTTCTATGCACCACAAATCTGGAACAAACTTCCAGAAAACTGTAAAAGTGCTGAAACACTGAGTGTTAGTATGTAAATCTAGACTAAAACCCACCTGTTTGGAGTTGCCTTTGAAGCATAATCGATGACGAATTTAATAATGGCACTTAACTAAATGTAATGTTTCAATTGTCAGTTTGCATGATTTTTGTTTTTTGTGTTTTTATGATGTAAAGCACTTTGAAATGCCTTCTAGCAACAATCAGACAAGTTTTATTTGTACAGCATATTTCAAAAGAAATATGCTGTACAAATAAAAATTGACTGATTGATGGAACAACTGATCAGACAGCTGCATTGAGGAACTGAGCCCTGTTCCACCTGGGACAATTATATTGTAACATCTAACACTAAAAATGTGTTTTTTGAAACACACCTGTGGTACATGTTTACTCCATAGTCCACTCAACCGCACTGCCATCAAAGTATTAAATCAATTTCACTATCCCATTTTTAAAAAATAATGTAAATAAGAATAAATTCATGCCTGATTATATATTTATGGGTAAAAAAAATACTGGCAATAATAAGCTTAATATGTTGTCCAACAGGTGTCCTAAATCCAGTGATTTTTTTTTTCAGGATTAATATCTCTGAATAAAAAATCTGTTGATTTCTACACATTTTTTCTGTTCTAGCCAGTGTTTGTAGATGACCCTTTCACCAGGAAAACAGATATGCCAGTTCTGCCACCTAAAAGAAGTATACCACCAAGATCCAAACCACCCAGCGGTGAGTGCCTCATGACATGGTCAACTGCTGTCAGCTTTTTCAAACAAAAAATTCAGTTTTTGCAAGTCCCTATGACCTCATAGAATTTCTTCAACCAAACAAAAACATATCACATAATTTTCAAAATGGAAGCAACTTTGACTTTTATCATCTAAATACAGCACTTGTCTGTTAGCTTTATTCACTTCATCCTTTTCTCAGCCATGGCTTACCGTGCTTTCTATTAAATTGGATTCTTAGACAGAAGATACTTCAGTTATTAAGATTCCATTGAACTCAACCATTAAGTAAATTGCCAAGAACTCTAAGAGACATGTTTAGCTGTAGAAAGCTTCAAGGTGTCAAAGAGAATCTTACACTAATACAAAATCTGAAAGAGTATTCCGGTCAGGAGTCAAATGAAGGACTGTCAAGAAATGGCCAAAGCTTGAAGACAGACTGACAATTTGCAACTCACATTTGTCCTTCCTCTCTCATTATCAATGAAACAATGCGAGAGCTTTTTAACAAAGACAGAAAGAATAACTTTAAACCACTCAGAAGCCCCATGGGAACCCAGGACAAACCAATCTCTATTCAAGGAGTGTAGACAGTTTTCTTGTATCATTGTTTATTTTATTTTATATCTGTTGAACATGGTATTATTGAGCTGAAGTATATTTCCAAAGTATTTGACAAAAATTTTTTTTTTTTTGCCTCAAAACATTTGTTTTGAATTGGGATATACGAATAAACTGAATCGAATCAGCTAGACATATTTGTGTTTTAGTCAGATGTTAAGAGTTTTAACTTGTTTACACTTACATTTACACATACATTTTGTAACCTTATGTTACAAAGGTTAGTTTTTATGTCATTATTTATGGGATATCAATTTGTTTTCCAAGAAAATGCATCTGTCTTCATTATCTATCTATTCATCTAACTGTGTCTTTTGTCTCCAGGTACAACAACGCCAGTAAGCTTGATTGCCACAGCAGATCCTTCCAAACCATGTGACCCTTTCCAGCCTTTTGGTGCTGATGTCACAGACCATTTCCAGGCTAAAAAAGGTGTAGGTGACCCATTCAGTGGAAAAGATCCCTTCATCCCATCATCAGCATCAAGTAATGCTCCTAAAGAATCTACCTCCGGTTTTAAAGATGTCAGTTCCGTAAGTTGAGACTTGGTGATACTGTTCAACCGTCAAAGCTTGCAGAGATATCCAACATGTATGTATTTGTGATATCATGTAGACAAGTCAAATTGGCAGAAAAAATATTTATTGAGCTCCATAGTTGAAAATTTTATACTCCTTGTCCAGGCAACATAAAAAATTGCACATAAAGAGGGATACTAGGTGTTTCTATCTTATATCTTTTGTTCTTTTAAGCACATGCTTTGACCCACAGACTATAAAGACATCTAAATAGCAAAACTAAAGCAAGCAGAAAAGTGGACAGTTTCTCCCAAGTGATTTAACAAAAATATACCTTTCATCCACACATGCACATGGCTTGTTGCACTTTTGAAGAGCATCATCAGCATCTGTCGTTCAGTATAGCAGCTCTGTCACTACCCAAACATCACTGCAGCATTCACTAGTGAGACGGTGTTCTTCTTTGATCACTGATTCAAATGATCTAGTTTTAAAAGTTGATAAAGTTGATACCAAGATATTGGGAATCCTAACTGTCACAGATAGGGGTGAGCATGATTCCCAAACTTTTCCTCTCTCACTCTGTGACAAATATCACTCCAAATATGGAAAGATATGATTCAGGAGTAATGTCTGCTCCCTGTGATTGCTCATTCTAAGCACTAAAAGACTTTGTCTCTCTTTTGGTGGGCCAGTTTTCTTACCATTCCAAACATTTTATCTGTTGATGGCCATCAGATAAAATTGACACTTTATCAGAATACTCGCATAGTTTACAGACACATGACTGCTGACCATGTGTCAGAAGAGGGCACGCTGTGGTGGCGTAGAGTGTTAGGACAACCTAAGTATGGAGACCTTAGTCCTCGACACGGCCTTTGCGGGTTCGACTCCCAGGCATGGCGACATGTGCTGCATGTCTTCCCCTCTCTCTCCGTCCCCTCTTTCCTGTCAGCTGACTTTCAAAAAATACAGTCCAGTAGAGTCAACAAATCCTCGGAGAAAAAAATTACACACACAAAAAAAAGAGGGTACATTTCATGGTGAGTTTATGGTTCTTTGTTATTCTGGAGGTTTTGCTGCATAGAACAGCGTAGTAGGAGCCGTGGCAGCTTATTCTGATACTATTTTGTTGTCCATGTTTTGGTCATCAGAAAATTTGGCTGGCACAGCTCCAGTGAATTTATTACAATGCTTTTGGCAGCTCAGTAGCCAACTAACTATGGATGCAATAAAAAGACTCTCATGAAGCACTTTAAACAAAACAATAATTGAAGCTATGCTATTCCTGTGCTCCCTACGCAGAGATTGGTGTACAGGCAACAATTGAAATATTAAATATATTTGTTATGCTGTCAAAGAGCCCTTGCATACTATTAAGTGATGAAAAGGGGGGTAGTGTAGAAGCTGACATCAACAGAATTTGCAATGTAATAGTAGACTTAGGAATATGGCTGCTAGGAAGTGGCCACAGGAAGCAGAAGAGGCTCTCCAGAGTTCTTTTGAAGCAACCGATCGGACTATTCTCTGCCAGCCACATGGTGATGACATCAGTGCCATGACTGAATGTATGACCGACTATGTACACTCACCGACCAGATATCAGCAAATAACTGCCATATATATATATATGTGTGTGTGTGTGTGTCCACTTTATTAGGTGTACTTTACTAGGTACTATGTACACTTTGGTAGTACCCGGTTGGAACCCCCCTTTTTCCTCTCAGAACTGCCTTAATCCTTAGTGGCATAGATTCAACAAGGTACTGGAAACATTCCTCAGAAGGTCTGGTCCATATTGACATAATAGCATCCTGCAGTTGCTGCAGATTTTGTCAGCTGCACATCCATGATGTGAATCTCCTGTTCCATCACATCCCAAATTGGATATAGATCTGGTGACTGTTGAGGCCATTTGTGTTCAGTGAACTCGTGTTCAAGAAACCAGTCTGAGATGATTCACACTTTATGACATGGCACGTTATCCTGCTGGAAGTAGCCATCCAGATGGTCATAAAGGGGTGGACATAGATGACCATCCCTTTATGACTGTGGTCATAAAAGGATGGAGATGGTCAACAACAATACTCAAGTATTGTTGCTGTGGCGTTGACACGATGTTCAATTGGTACTAATGGGCCCAAAATGTACCAGGAAAATATCCCCCCACCATTGCACCACCACCACCAGCTTGAACCGTTGATATAAGGCAGGATGGATCCATGCTTTCATCTTGTTGACACCAAATTCTGACTCTGGTCTGATGAGTCTCAAGTTCTGCTGTGACATTCAGATGGTAGACAACATTTTCCAATACTCTATTGTCCAATTTTGGTGAGCCTGTGTGAATTGCAGCTCAAAGTCCATATTAGAGACAGTAAGGAGAAGCACAGGAGGAAGCTGGAGAATAAACTGGAGAGGAATAATATCAGAGATTTTGTGGTCAGGGGTGAAGAAGATTACAGGCTTCAAGCAAGAGGAGGATCAGATAGATGCTTTCAATAGCTTCAGGAACTAGCTCATCGTCATCCTCTCCTGTCCCCAGTTATACAAACATCCCACCTTTCTCTAACCCACTGCTTTCCTGTCAGAACTCAGATGTCCTATCTTCCACCTCTGTCATGGACTCTTCTGCTTCCACAAGTTTGTCTTCAACCAAATCGGGAGATGCTGCTGCTCCCTTTGCCTCTGCCTTCCACTTTTCTGTATCTGAAAGTCAGGAGAAGAGGCAACTGGACAGAAGAACCGGAACAAGGCTGCAGGTCCAGATAGTGTCAGCCTCAGAGTCCTGAAAGCCTGTGGGATTTTGCAACATATCTTCAATATTAGCCTGACCTAAGAGAAGGTTCCACTGATGTGAAAGACAACAGTACAGTACAGAAGAAACTCACCCATCAGTCATTTGCCTGGCTCAACAACAGACCACAGTTTGTGAGACTGAAGGACTGTGGCTAACCAGGTGGTCAACAACACAGCACATGTGAATCTGAATGTGAAACAACACAGCAGCACCACAGGTGACTGTACCCTCACCATTCCTTTTTACTCTATACACTTAAGACTTCCAGCATAAGTCCAACTTCTGTAATCTACAGCAGTGGTCCCCAACCTTTTTATTACCGCGGACTGGTCAAGACTTGCCAATTTTGCTGCGGCCCGATGGGGGGCAGGGAGGGGGAAGAGGAAACGTCAGATAATGCTTCTGCGTGTTGGTGTTTCTGCTAAAGCCTTTTTTTTTTGCCCCGATTTTCCCTTTACAACAATCTTACAACGTCCTGCAGTGTGTGGTGTGTTACTTGGTGGTGTGTCGTTAACATTGTCTTGGCCCGACTATCGCAGCCTGTGAGGTTTTCTCTGACTGGGAGCAGAACGCAGCCTGTTGAATGTGACAGGTAGCCAATCAGAAAGCACGATGACGTAAGAATGGAGGGGTATCCCAAACAGTTGACATGGCAACTGAGAGTCTGGGGACATTGGAGGTGATATGTGGATTGTTTATTACTATGTATAAAGGTCATTTTTATATATGTTTATTATATGTGGTTATGTTAAAAATGTTAACTATGATAAAGTGCAGCAAATAGAGTGGCTGCTCCCTCAGTCGTTTATCAAACGCCTTTTCTTTTTGTTTCGTCTTTTATCGCTTAAAATGAATCCGCAAACTATCACTGTTGCTTCTACATCGTCATAGTAAATTCACTATGGTGTTTTGGGGGTTTTACAAGATTTTCTTCTAGAACCGGGATGCGAGTGGAATCGGTTCTTGTGGTGTGTTGCTCCTGCCGTGTGGCTGGACACAAGAACTGATGGAACCTGTTGGAACTTTTATCAGCTCTGTGGTCACAGAGGTCTGGAAAATTGGCCGACAATCCTTAAATCGTGCCGTGTGAACCAGACTTACTCCTCTCCTCTTGACCCTGCCCTAACACTCTCCGACTCTGGTCGCTATGGTAACGTTTACACATTCCTGCAATGAGACGGTCCCATCTGGGAAACAATGACACCCAAAGTGTTGCTTATGCACAGGGTGCTTGGTCTCCATGTGGACAAGCAGTTTGAAGCTTTATACCTTCATTAGTGAACCGGTCATCATATCATGCACAGCAGCTTGGAATGTGGGAATAACCTACCGGATTTTCCCCTTCACAAAGAAACTTTCCAAAGAATCTGATCTGTTTCTTACTCATTTTGCTGCTTGTGGCTCAATGTTGGTTAAAAAGATTTTAACCGATAAAATCCAGTTAAAAGATTTTCAAAATAAAAGATCCTGCAGACTCAAATAATAAAATTTAAAAAAACGTAGAAAAATTCTCACAAATTATGGAGGTAAAAATTAAGAATATAAGAACTTTGGAGAAATGTTCCATGTGCAATGAGTTGACAAATGGAGTGATTGTTTGAGTGAACACTGTAATTTCTAGACTATTACATGTCATAAGACACAAACAAGTATGGCTTAACATAATATTTCTACAGAAAGATATTTTTAATGAAATATGTACTTGTAGCATACATACCGTAAATGCGTTTTTCTCACTATTGCTGTAACATGGCTGCTTAAAGCAAAAGGAAAAATAATTGATGAGTCAGCAGTTTCGCCTTTGAAAGTCAACCAAACTTTCATAAAATGCTAAAGATCTCTTTCAGAAATGCATACAAAGATTCACTCAGATCTGGTATATATTCTGATTACCCACAATTACATAGATTTAAGCCACACCTTACACTGCAAAACAAACTGCTTCTTGAATGTTACCGCACCAGCTGCCTGCATTGCTAACGATGGTTGGTTGCTTTTTAACAGTTTTGGTTTTATGAATTATACTTCCTGAAAAGGAGTTGTTATTTCTGAAATTCTGCAACTCCAGGTGCAAAACCTGGAACCACACTATCTCTGATTTGTTCAAGCTGGCCAGCACAGGGATGTGCAAACATAATATTCCAGAACCACAGAGCTGTGATATTATGGCATCATTATGGAAAATCATACTCAGCTACTTAATATAAGATTCAATAACTGCAACATATTGTAATAAGACACAAAATATAATCTCACACAAGCCTATACATTGCTCATGACCCTGCAGGCTTGCAGCCAAACAGCATTGTGGATGAAACAAGCTATTTTTGTTTTAAGGTTTAGGAAGTTGCTTTTTAGAGAAGTTATCATTTGTAATACATTAAAAGTTTTGGGAACTATACACAAGAATAGTACTACAACAAATACTACAAATAAAAATGCATGCAAGCTTTTGCACATACCAGAGTGTTTTAGGGAAGTTTACATTTCAGATGTTTTTTTCTTGCTTCTTAATATTACTGACTGTATAATTTTCTAACACAAGACACGGCAGTATCACCACTCAACTGTCAGCCCTTTGGTTTGCTGAGCCTGCATGAACTTGCTGTGTGTGAATGCGTGTGTGTGTGTGTGTGTTTGCGTGTGGATGTGTGTGTCTATACTTAGTGATCAGTGTGTGTCTTTGTTCTTTTTTTTAACACACTTAAGTTCTTGCAATAGAGGGTTAGCAGACAGGCATCTAAACAGGTATAGCTGAAAATCTGGCCCCTGAATGTTTTTTTATTTAATGTAATAGCCACGTTTCTTGACACTCAAGGACACAACAAAATAGAGACAAACTTGTTTATAAAATCACCTTTAATAAAGGGTGACAACTTTACAGAGTAGGAAACTATTTATTTATTAATATTGCTTATTTCAAATAGAAGCATTCATCTACGTGATATTTATGTAATGTAAAAAAAAATACTGAACAAAGGTTGAAGTAAAATTACTGCAGCAAATTAGCTTGGTAATTGTCATATTTGGACTAATTGTAATTGTGTAATTACATCTGTAAAACATAGCTCCAAAATTCCTCATTTTACACAATAGGAATGCTCAATATAAACTGTATATGGCAGAAACGATAGAAATTTGAAATGGAACTCTACAGTCTACTGGCTAACTGAGGTAATGCTTGTTGATGACATAATGGATGACATTGTATTGTGCAACAGCACACATCTTTCTGAAACCTTGAGACCTGGTTTCAGAAAGATGTGTACTGTTGCGCAATAAAAAAAAACCTTGTAGAAGCGCACAGTGTAAAAAACAGTAGAGAAACATGTGCCGTTTAAATTCAATTCAGAAATGACACCATCTCTTAAACACCAAATGTGTTACTCGTCAAAAATGACTCGTGCACTTAGAATGCAGACGCTTGACGTTTTGCTCCACACCTAGCATTCCACGCGTCTGGTTTACATTCAGTCTATGTGGAGGTGGTCTGATGTGTCAAAATTGCTCTAAATGTTGTTTTCCGTTGCCGGCCTCAGACGCGCTTGACTGCTTGACGCTTCAAACCCTCCAACCGCTTCAAATTGCACCCCACCAGACGTGTGAAACACCACGCGATGGGCCCTCGACACGTCCTGGAAACATTCAGAGTCTGTGTCTATAATCACATAGACTTTAAGTGTAAACCAGACATGCCTGTTGCTCAAAATGTGTTTTGACTAAACGCAGCATTAGACCATGGGAGGATTCAACAGTAAAACCAGAAGCAGAAACAAGCTAAATACAAGCAATTTGCCAGGTCCCCCTTAAAATGAGATTTTTAAAGGAAGACCTGGTAATGATGAGTAGCAGCATAAAACAGAACAGTTGCAAACATTACATCCAAATAACATATGCTGTCCATAACGAGTGTTAGAGTTTTAACACATAACTACAAATAAATGCATTCTACTCAATTATTGTGTGATTTTTTTTGTTTCTATTGTAAGTTTTACACAATTCATATTTATATATATATATATATATATATAATTATTGTGTAATAGCCAACCCTGCCCTAACCTCACAACTCCCTTGTGCTGACTACTGACCAGTTCTCCATCTAACGGGTCCGGAAAGTCTCTAGAACTTGGGTATTACCTGGTGGAAGTTCAGGGAGAGACTATCTGTCTAAACTGGTGTCGAGAGAGGTTCGTCTAGCTCTCACTACCTACAATCCAGAAGGCATGACCCTTTTCAGTTAAGGAGCAATCAGTTGAGTAGCCCTCACAACAGCATAACTCCAATAACCACTTCTGTTAACGGTAGCTCCCTCTCTAAAAATAATGTGCACTTGTTAATGGCTAGATTAAATTTATCAATCAATCAATCAAATTTTATTTGTATAGCACATTTCAGCAGCAAGGCATTTCAAAGTGCTTTACATCATAACAAACATAAAAACACAAAGTCATGTAACAGAATAAACAATTAAAACATTAATTTAGACGGCCATCAAATTTATAACTTGTTATCCATTTATATAAATGTTTTACTTTGTGCGGATCCTGATCTTTGACATACTTTACTTCCAGTCGTTTGATTTTAGACTGTCTATTGGCTAATTTTTACTTATCCCTTTCCCGTCACGGAATTTAAGCGCCTGTTTTCGCTGGACTCCGCCGTCAATTTCACCACGGCTATTAGCCGGGCCCCGCTGCCCACAACAGGACAAGGTCTCAACCTTGCAACACCAGGCTTCGTACACCTTTACACGAAATTTTGCGCTAGGACTTCACCGTCCTACACGGATTTTGTGCATTATTTTAGTGACTTTGTAAGCCCCAGGGTCATTATTTTGGTAACTACTAAAAGAAATTCCGAAGCCACCACATTCCTGGAACCACGCTCACGAATTTTACATTAAGTAAAAGAACTAAAAACAATATGACTCAATTAATTTCAATGTCTACAAACCTCATTAGAATTTTAATATATATATTAAGCAAGCATTAAGCAGGGGTAAATGACAACAAAATGAATTATCAACAATTATAATTATTTATGAACAAACATTAATTTGAATGGAATCAACTTTACTATCCTAACTTCTTTCCCTAACCCGTGTTGTCAATTTACTAAACGAGGCTTTTGGGGTGCAAAAGCCTCGTTTTGCACCTGTTTGTGCAAAACAGACAGCTCATACCCAGACAACTCATACCCAGATGAAGAAGGATCTCGGCAACAGAAAACTTTAGTATCCTTGGATAGAGTCTTGTCTTGGCATGACAAGTCCTCCATTGAATAGAAACAAAGTAGAACTGGTTGTTGTATCCCAAGACATCCAGATCTTCATCACTCCTGTGACCTTTGTCTAATCCCCGAGTCCATTGCAGCAGTCTTGAGATCTTTTGGGTTGAGTGTAGAGCAGCAATTAAATCAGAAGCCAGAGTTGATGGGCATCGAGTCCCGTGTCCCTTGCAGTTGTGTGAAGACTTGACTTCCCTCTGGCTTCGGGGCGCGGCTCTCTCTGCTGGTCTTCTGGTCTGCAACTTGTCGAATCTACACGCCGGGGACGACGAACCAAGACTCTCTCTGCCTTTGGATTTTTATATCCTCTCTTTCCCATTGTTGTGTATTTGGTCGCAAGTGTACGTGACTACTCAGGCATTTGATTACCTCATGGAAGGTCCCAGGCCTTCCCATATTCAGTCAACGCCCTTTCAGCTTCTGCTTTAGGTTTATCTTAACTTCCTGGGCTCAGTTCCCGGATTTCCTAATTTGGCATACAAGCCAGGGAATGCCCAGACTTGCCTCAGGCCAGGTCCAGTCTTGCCTTCTGCAACTACAAACTATCCCTATTCTTTCTTTGTGTGATTACAATCTTTTACATGTTATATGATTATTACAATCTTTTACATGATTACCACAAATCATTAACACAATCATTGTTAACACATTTCTTCAAACATTACTACCTTTAATACTCATTAGATTTAATAATCATTTTAAAGTCAGATTATAATACTTTCAACTTATGATTCATCATTTTAACTGTTTTGTATAATCGTCAATAAGCAATTTTATAAGATTCACTCACTTTATAATCATTAATACATCAATACAATATACATTTTTATAATCATCAGTAAATCAACATACAAGATTACTTCAGTCTCTCAGGTTTGTATGATCTATTTTCTGCATGAATCTGGAATGATCTCACCCTTCAAGCCAGTTTTCACGACAATATATATATATATATATATATATATATATATATATATATATATATATAATATATTTACTGTTACATCCAAAAAGGGCACAACATATTTGAGGACACAGGCAACAATGAGGATTCAAAAAAATTATTTTATTTTTTAAACAATTGAACTTTTTAGTTCAGCTGCTTTGATTTTCTGTGGAGGAAAACAGAGATAGTTAAATACCCTCAGTTCCCTGTGTCCCAAAAAAAGAGAAGAAAAAACAAAACCCCAAAAGTATTAACAGAAAGTTGAACCTGGTGAGCCGATCAAACAGAACAAAACGGTGCAGCAGGGGGCCAACCCAATGCAGGGCTGTCGAAGCCCCTACTAGTTCCGGACTAAAGCAAAAAAAAAAAAAAAGAATCTACTGCAAAGAAAGAATTGAAAACAGGACAATCGGTCCAAAATCACAACGAAAACAGCAAACAAACAAAGGCATGGCATGCTGGAGATGTGCGCGCACCGCGTCTTCCACTCACTGTGGAAACCCAGCCTACTTATAGGCGGGCCAACTGCACCACAAATGAACAAAATCAAGTTCATTACAAAAAAGGAATTATCCGAACTCCAAAATATATTCAACAAAAAGTCATTCAACTAAAGTCAATACACAAAACAATCTAGAAAAATAAATAAAATTATAATGTGCCCGAAGCACATAACAGTATTGTCAAGTTAATTTTATGCCATATCACATATTCCCATTACTCATTTTGGTGTCTTCTCTTCCATTTGGTTGTTCAATTAAAGCTGTGAAAGTTACATAACTTTCACAGCTTTCACAAACCCTTGATAGTAATTTGAGATATTTATTATACATGTAGTATAGAAATTAATTCCAAGGTCCTTATGTGTCAAGACTCAAAAACCATTTTAGCACTTATGCTAGACCAATCATTTAATTGTTGTTGTTGATTGTCTTCTTCTGCAATTTAAATCCCGTAGGTTGTCTAAGAGACAACTTTGATTGTTTTTAGTGCTCATATGTGTTAAATAGTAAGTGTGAATATGTATTTCTTTGCCTGTTACTGACAGAAATTAACCATCTTTTTTGGAAGCAAAAAGGGCTGGATATTATTTTTGCTGTCTTTTATTAAACCGTTTTAGTTAAACAGCATTCTTGTAATTTAACACTGGCACCAAAGGAAAAAAGTTGGAGTACATTTTTATCATTACTTATTTAAACAGATTCCACATATCACCCATACTGTGTGAGCAAGACACAGCTAACATCCCTGTATAACTAAAGACAAGAAAAAATATCTTGGAATTTATAGATTTCAATCAATGTGTTATTTGTGGTGACACTTTTGAATCGGTGCCACATTAGACATGTTTTATTAATTTTTCTTTTTACAGATGACTTCTCCCTGATTTTTTTATAGATTATTTCTACTTAAAGGGGTCATTGTTTGTTGTGTTTCCACTTAGTTTCATTTTCATAGCACCTCTACTTTGTAGGTAACAGTAGTTTAGTTAGTAGTTTTATTAGTTGTAGTTTTGAAAACCTTGTTTAAAGCAAGTGGAGTTGCTTTCAGAATGAAACTCAATTTCAAATAGTATTTAAAAGATGTTGATTTCTATTCCTCTTTCATGTCTTTGTGAGTCATTGAGAAATGTAATAGTTCAATCTGGTAACTTGACTGATGCTTGGTTTTTAATTTGTATGTGTTCTTTGCACCTCTAACAGGACCTGATAAAGTCAAGGTAAGAAATTGAGCACACAGAGAGATTCATATAAAACTCGGTTTTAATCAGAATTGTTTTTTTATATATATATTTAAGTATATATCAGATGGATGATAAACAAAGAGCAGAAAGACAAATAAACCAAAAATTAAGCATTGAGAATATTTATGAAACTAATATCAATCAAATAACTTTTACAAAATGAACGTTTTAACATGGAACCGGCTGCAGTTGTTTTTCATGGATTTGTTTTGTACAAACTTCATAAAGTGGTCCACTATTCAGCACTGTTCTTACAATTCAGCTGTTCTAATTTATGGAAGTTAGGAAATGTGATATTTACAGCTGTTTTGCTATTGGAATATGAAGTATGGTCTCTTACATTCTGGTCTTCTGATATAGTACTTGGTATCAACCATTTCTTTTTCACAGAAAAATCTTTTGAATTAATTTCTATTTATTTACATAGTGTCAATTTACAACACACTCATACCTCTAAAGTATACCTATTTTTTTATTGTGCTAATTTTCATGAGCATATTGCCTGTGAACTTTTAATATATTTTCAGTTTGTACAATTCTGATAATATATTGGCATTGTACTCTTGAAAAATGTGAATATATTGAATACACAAAGTAATTTTTTTGAATCAGAAACTGTTGTAATTGATCCTTCTGGTAGCCTGATATGTTTGCAGTACTACAGTGTGTATGAAGCATTAATGTACAATGTGGCAAAGCAGAATAATAAAAGACATTGATATGTAGCCAAAACGTGTATTTCTTTGCCAATAATAGTAAACCAGATGTTTACCTGGAGCATACTGTGATCACTCTATTTCAAATATGTTTATATATTTAGAAAACATTCTAAATATACTTTAAATGTAATTTGTTCACAAAATTGGTACACTAAATATACATTAATCAAGCATGTTTATGTTACCTAAAAATCCATATTCTTTAAGTATACTTTAGTTGTTCCAAAAAGGTGTGTGATAGTACACTTGGTACACTTCAAATTGTGATTTTACAAAATCAGTTGTTCCAAAATAACACAGTTCAAGTTAAATAATTCTTAACAAACTTGAAGTGTACTGATAATGTGTCTGGCTTCAAGTATGCTAGGATTTTATATACTTAGTCTATTTTTTTCTCACTCCGCCATAACTAAATGGGGCTTTTAGCAGACAGAGCAGATGCTAAGAAAACAAACTGATCTAGGAGTAAGGATCTCTTGTAGCTGTTTTTTTTTTATTTTTATTTTTAGATAAAACCATTTTAGTTCAACAGAATTTCTGTAATTTAATAGAAATGCTGTTGAATTACACAAATTCTATGTTAAAGAACACTTAAAAGTTAGTAACAGGAGGAGTGTCTCAACCAATGCCTCCCCCAGGAACAGAATGCTGAGCAGATGCAGCAACAATGAAAAGGAAATATGCTGAGAGAAAATATGAAGCTAAAAGTTGAAATAACTTCTAACTTTATGGTAAAAATGTAACTGAAAGTGGTCTGTTTTTTTCCCTGGCGGTCTCAGAATAACCTAACCCACTCTAGCTTAATAAAAAAGAAACGTTTTTACCCTGGTCTTAACAATAGACAACATGTCTGCCCCACAGACAGCTGGCTCCAGTGGAGAGGAGCCTGATAACTAAGAGATCTGCCTCCAATTCTACTTTTTGAAATTCTAGGAACCAGCAATAAACCTTTAGTCAGAGAGCAGAGTTCTCTGTTAGAAACATGTGGAACAATCAGATCTCCTATGTATGGTGGAGTTTGAATATTGTTTGTTTTTTTTTATGTGAAAAGGGACACTGAAATAGAAGAAATATGATCTCGCGTCATAATTGTAATTTTGCTTTTTCATTTTAGATCAGCTGAATGTTTTTAACTACATTTTGTGGACTTTCTTATATCAAAGTATTACAGGAGCCTTAAAATAACAAATGCCTGGACTAGTCTTTTAGTGTCACTCTGGACAGGATATTTCTAATTTTGCTAATATTCCAGAGGTGAAAGAATAAAATTTTAGAAACCTGTTTATAATGGAATTTAAATTATATGTCCTAGTCAAAAATAACACTTTTTTTATTATTATTTTATTAGCAGAGGCACATTTAATACCATCCAAATTATTGATTGGCTAAGCAGTTTAACTGGTAACACTTTATTTGACAGGTTGTGAATAAGACTGTCATGACACTGTCATAAACATGGTCTAATACCTGTCATGAACATGAGTAAGTCTTCATGAATATTTATGATTGTCATAAAGTGTCATTCAGTAAATCATGAGACTTTTAATACAAAGTTGACATTATTCGAAATGTCTTTGTTATGACTTGACATTAACCAAGAAATCATGATCTGACAAATTTGTTATAAAAGTATTACTGATTATACTTTACAAATTATGTAGCTTAATGTTATTAAAGCTAAATTTAACTTACTCGTGTTCATGACAAGTGTTATGTCATGTTTATGACAGTGTCATGACAGTCTTATTCACAACCCGTCAAATGAAGTGTTAGTTTAATTTTCAAAACTCTTCTCCAAGAACTCCTGTCTTGTCAGAATTTAAAAACAGAAAATTTTGGAAAATCAAGGTTTTAATGTCTGCAAGATGTCTGTAATATACCTAATTGATTGGATTCATCAAGACTTATGGACAAATAAAGTTGAGTAACATAAGCATAACAATAAAAATGTATCCCGTGATGTTTGATGATTTTACCAATTGGAAGCATATAAACTGAAAACTTTGACCAAGCGTTGAACCTTGTGTTATTCTACAAGAAGCCCTTTAATTAAATCTGTCAATTAAAGGGAAACCAACCATATTGTGTTCCCTGGATCACTGCAAGTCTTTCAACGAGAACAATATGATAACTATATCAAGAAGCATCACTGAGAAAAAGAACAGAAATGAATTCACTTATCTGAGGCCATGTGAATATCATCAGTGACTTTCATCAGTGCTGTCAGGCAGCAATGTAATGTCTGCCTTTTGGCAGACATTACATTGCAAATTGTAATTGATGTTCTTATTTTAGAATGTGGTAGTTGAAAAAAAATTGCACTAAATTTCACAAACTGAGCACATTATCAGATCATCATTGAGCAAACTCTCTGGTAAATTATTCTATTTAGTTGGAATCATATTTGTCTTTATGAAATTTGCTTTTTTTTTTAGGTTACTTTTTAATCATTTTGTTTAAAACTGATTAAACCACTCTAATGGGTTTAATATAGTACAGTACAGAAGCTGCAGAGAGGTGTGCTACAAAAATAACACATCGCTTCAGGTATTTTAGGCCTATATACAAAGTGGAAGAGGTTATAAGATGTATACATTTTTGATAATTTTCAATAAACATACTGTTAGTACATACAGGCAGTCCTGCTATCATGCTTCTGCTTCATTGTTCTACATTTGGAGTTTTTAGAGATGTATGGTAACTATTACTATGTAATATATTATGCTATTTAATGTATTATTAATTATTATTATTAACTAGTTATTTTATAAAGCATCTGATTTACCAAATGTTAAACTTCTAATAATACAAGCATTATTACAAGTTAGATAATTAGGAATTTAAAAACAGCACTTTTTCTTGCTAAAATAACTGGAACTTGACCAGTACCCATGTCTTAAAAGCATTTATCTCTCTCTTCCTCCAGTTTGGGAATGAAGCTCAGCAACTTGAATGGGCCAAGCGAGAGAGTGAGCGTGCAGAGCGAGATCGACTGAAGAGGCTCAGGCAACAGGAACAGGAGGACCTGGAGCTGGCCATTGCCCTTAGCAAGGCAGAGATGTCTAATGCATGACATCTAAATCTAACAAGCATCTAACTCGGATGACATTATAATATGAACACATCTACACACACACAACCTTGCACCACCATAGCTGCAAAACCTGTTTGGATGCATCACAAAAAAGTGATTAAGGAAGAGGAACTTTTGAAGGATGTATACACTGTGTATTACCACTTTAGTTCTGAATATCAAGACTGATGCAGACAAAACAATTTACCATGATTTGAGTATATAGCAGCTCTTTGTCTGGTACTTTCACAATGTGAAAAAACAGCATGTCTGTTAACCTGGCATTGAGCAACAAAGAAGCTAACACATATGTAGATTTGTGTCAGAGTGACAAACAGAATGGGAGAGTTTTCTCTTCTAACATTTGATAGAATTTGGCATTTTTGTGCATAATGCCACAAAAAGTGATTTAACAAGGAAATTATGCCACGTATCAGGTGGAAGAAAATGAAAACTTTGGCCAAAAAAAAAAAGAAATGAGATGATTACTAATAACAATCAGTAAGACATAACCAAGAGGTGAGATATCAAGATTTTAAGGACTCTAAAATCTTTATCAGATATGCAGAAATGAGGTAGGTTTTAATTTTTGCCACACAAAATCAGCATAGAATCTCAAGCAAGACAGAATTGTTCAGAAATTCCAAAGTATTAGCGTTCTCTAGAGACATAAGCAGTTGAAATCAGGTATTTCCATACAGCTGTGGAAGAATCCAAAGCATAAACCCAAACCGAGTTGGGCACAAGCCAGCCAGGTTGGGTTTGTGCCCAGGCCCAACTCAGGTTGGGCTTGCGCCTTGTAGTCCTCCAAAGCTCCAAAACTTGTGAGAGGACACCACAAGCAGAAAAGGAAAGTCTTGCCCAAGGACACAATGACTGAAAAGGACAGAGCAGGGGTCAAACCTGTGTTGTCCCTCCCACAGGTTATAAGGCAAACTCATACCTTCTGAGCCACCATTCCCCAATCCCAAACATTTCCTGATTTAGATCTAATATATTTGTATTTGTATTGTATAAGATTTTATTCATTATTTCTTTTAAATTCAAAATTCAACAAACATTGTAATATTTGGTATAATTGGTGTGTAAACTATATACAGGGTCAACGTTAGTAGAATCTGTTTTGTTAGTATGACAAGAATGAGGCAGGAGGTGAGGTTAACGTGTACTTTACTTCACATCACAACTTCCACATATACATTAGTTAATATGTTACATGTCAAGATAACTGTACACAACATCTGTTTTCTCTTCCCCTTTTGAGGAAGAGAAAAGGAAATAATCAGTTCAGATCACAACTTTGTTGTTCTATATAAGGACTTTGCTCTATATCCCCAAGCTTTACATTTTTGAGCTGATGTCTGAGAAGTCACTTTAATAATTCTGCATAATAATCTTCCCTCATGTTATTTTTTGGGATGTGCCCGAGTTCAGCGCATCTGTCACATCTTTGTGACGAGAAGATCCTAACCGAGGGGTGCTCATAATGTTCTGAGTCGATCTCGGCAGCAGGTGACAAATTAAACGCCACCAGGACGCTGAGACCAGAACTCCCTTTTCTGACAGGCTTATCAGAAATATTCACTAAGGTCCTAAACGTTTGCAGCTTCATTAAATAATAATAAAATCAACAAAATGTGTTAAAATGAATAATCTTAGTAATT